>JAWQFJ010000474.1:188423-202183 GCA_034096865.1 Theodoxus fluviatilis
CTTCCTCCTCCTTCTCGTCCTCCTCCTCCTCGTCCTCCTCCTCCTTCTCCTCCTCCTCTTCCTTCTCTTCCTTCTCCTCTTCCTCCTCCTTCTCCTCCTCCTCCTCCTCCTCCTCTTCCTCCTCCTCCCTCCTCCTCCTCCTCCTCCTCCTGGCATCAGGATACCTTTTCTTCATCACATATACTTTGTCACTGGATCAGACCTGCCAAGTGCTACGCTTTAGGCGTAGCATGCTACGCTTTCAACATGCTGGCTACGCTCGTCCGTAAAAACTACGCTTTTCCCGCGTGCATGAACTTTTGACCGTGATGGAGAATCCCCCCCCCCCCCCCCCAGCTTTCACGCCGCGCCGCCGGTTCAGCTTATCGCGCCGCCTTCACAGCCTTATCTCTTCCCCCCCCCCCCGCTTTCACGCCGCCGGTTCAGCTTACCGCGCCGCCTTCTCTCCCCCGCCCCCCCCCCCCCCCCCCCCCCCCCCCAACCTCCGCTACGCCTATTTCTTCAATGCTACTCCAAATAGCTCTGGATTCTACTCTTTGGCATGATGGTGGGTTGGCAGGTCTGCTGGATGCTCTAATGAATCTGTTCATCCTGTCTGCAGAATCAGGCCAAGACTTGTCCCAGGTGAGACTGGGACTGGTGATGGTGGGAAAGTTTGCCATCACAGGTGCCTACACCACTGTCTACCTGTACTCCGCTGAAGTCTTCCCCACCACCATCAGGTATGCTGTCTTGCTGTTGTTTCTTTGTGTTTGTGTATGTGTTTGTGTGTGTGTGTGTGGATGTGTTTGTGTGCATGTGTACATTGTGTAGATATGTGTTTGTGTGTGTGTGTGTGTTTGTGCATGCAATTTTTGTGTGTCAAATAGTTTTTTTTTTACAAATGCATTTACATTGTAGTGCATGTTATTTTCACACACACACACACACACACACACACACACACATATATATATATATATATATATATATATATATATATATATCTTGTGCCTGTGTATTGGGCCTGAAGCATTTCTGCTGAGTGCACTGCCCTTTGCATTTTGTCAGGCTGCTGAATGGATGACTCTGAGACTCGTGGCACCTTGAAAACTCTGTTCTTCCATTTGCAGGAACCAGGCAGTTGGCGTTTGTTCAACCTTTGACAGTCTTGGAGCCACTGCGGCACCTTTCATCATCTATGGAGTGAGTCCTCTGATTGAGACTGCCAGTTTTCATAATTATACAAATGTATAAAGTTCCATACTTCCGATCTCTTCCTCGTGCTGCCATTCCCATACTGCCCTCTGCCCTTTGGATGTGGGAGAAGAATCAACCGCTGTGTCTCCCTACAGGATTTGTGAAAAGCAAAAAACTTGGGAAATTGTGACTTCATTTGTTATTATTCCATCTAGTTTGAGTGATTTTGTGTTCAATGACCTTAGCCTACAAAGGTAGATAGGCTGTTAAACTAACTCATCCATCCATCCATCCATCCATCCATCCATCCATCCATCCATCCATCCATCCATCCATCCATCCATCCCTCCATCCCACACTGCCCCATGCCACCAATGTAGAGAGCTGAACTCCCTCTTGCAACTCCTACCACAAACTCATTGTAAAAGCTTTAGCAGACCTGCCACCAACAGAGGATAACACTGAATTAGCGCCAAAAGTCTGAAGAGGAAGACTGGAGAGAGACTCACTGCTATCCTGGCAGTAAGAGCAGTCTGGGAATGGCAACAAGTGATGCAGAATGACACCATGGATACAAGATGTTAAAACTTATTTAGTCTGAAAATGAACTCCCTGCTGTGATAGGCTGCTGTATGTGATCTGCATTACTTTGGATAGAAACATAAGTATAGCCATTTTTCTTTCAAGCTGTTAATATATTGCAGCTAGACTGAATTACCAGATCAGATGAATTTATAATAATCAGGAGATGGCAGAGAGGGTGGGAGGGGGAATCATTTGAATTTTATAGTAATCATGCAGGCTCTCAATAAAGTCTCATATACTACACAGGTTCCTTGTGCTGTTTTGCAGAGATGTGTAATACAAAGGTATTGGTGTCACAACTTACATATCCACTGATCACCCATGGCTGGGGCACGAACCACTTCACACTGTGTCCCTGTCTGTTGCAGGCGGAGAGCAACAAGCAGGTGGCGCTAGTGATGCTTGGTGTGCTGACAGTGCTTGGAGGCCTGTCAGTTCTGGTGCTGCCAGAGACGCATCACCGCCCCCTGCCCCAGACACTCCAGGAGGCTCAGCAGCTCAACCAGAAACACCTGGAGACCAGGGAGTGAGGGGGATGTCTCGGCTGTTAGCAGCCTGTGCTGTGTGTGTGTGACAGCCTCTATGCTGTGATTTTTCAAAAATTGTAAATTGTCCAAAATGTAGGAGTGAAATTGATCAGAAAGAATATACTTTTTTTCCCCCCTTCCATTGAAGTTTTGTATCTCTTGTTGTAAATCTGGCTCAGGGAGGTTAGCCTTGAATTTACTAAGTTTTATACACCACCATCTATCTCTCATGTTTTGATCTTGAAATGTTCTTGATGTTACGACCCGGATTGCCCGAGGTCTAAACGGGTGAAAGTACAACTCAACACAAGTTCGAAATTTTGAAGAGTTGTAGTGTAAAACAAGAAAAAGATTTTATACAACAATCAATGCACGGCAAACACAGCCGTAGCACTCAGAATTGCAGACAGCAATTCACTCCTGTCCGCCCAACACCGCAGGACATCAATACACGGTGAACACAGCCATAAAAACTTAGAATTACAGACAACAATTCACTTAGGTCCGCCAAACATCGCAGGACATTGTTACATGGCGAACACAGCCGCAAAACTCAGAACTGCGGACAGCAATTCACTCAGGTCCGCCCCACATCGCAGGACATCAAGACACGGCGAACACCGCCGCGCCGTAAAAACTCGGAGAATTACAAACACAGCAATTTCTCACTACATGTCCGCTAACCACCACAGGGCATTAATATACACTGTACCAATCTACTCACATGTCCGTAGCACCACTCCCCGGCATCACCACATCGCCCCGCTCCCCGACAGCACAATTCCGCCACACAGAGCCCAAGCTCATAATATCGCCCCTCTCTCCGACAGCCCAATACCAGGCTGTTTGACAACAAGAAGTGATGGGGAGCCTCGAACCGTCTAACTCTTGCTGTTTTTACGACCAATTCACGTCACTCAGTACCAAGAAACTCATGCAACACGAGAAATAACAAATTTAACTAACGTAATCAAAAATTCACATTGAGCACGTGCATTGCGCTCATGCCTTGACAGCCGCGCTCGTGACACTTGAGGTCTGTCGAGAACTGGAAGCCTGGCCAAGAAGCCCTCCACCTCACATCAGGCATCACAAGCTTTAATCTCCACATAATAATTATAATACAGATTATTTGTACGCACATACCTTCCCTAATAGGCAAGCTCATGGCGTTTACAATTAAAAAGTCCACACTCATACAAAGCATTCCAACACTCGCACACTGTACAGTTGAAATAAAAGAAAAATTAAATACAATACAATTAATTAAATAGCAGGCAATAAACAAAACACGAAACATAAAAGAGGCGCCTTGTGAAGCACTTCACTGCTCATCAGAAAAGACTGACCGGAACAGGTGTTTTGAGGGAGGTTTTGAACTGGGACATGGAATCAGAGTGACGGACAGGGAAAGGTAGGCTATTCCATGTTACAGGGCCAATGTAAGAAAAAGCTCGCTGTCCTTGGGTTTTCTTTTTGCGACGGGGGACATTTAACGTTTTGGTGTCTGCAGCTGAACGGTTATTTCTAGCGGAGGTGTAGACAGTGAGAATTTCTTTGAGTGCGTGTGGTGCAGTTTGATTGAAGAAGATGAAACACATAGTGGCTAGCTTATACTCTATCCTCTGAGCGACGGGGAGCCAATGCAGTGCACGAAGGAGTTTGGATGTGGGAGTTCTCTTGGGACATCTAAAAACTAACCTAACAGCAGTGTTTTGGACTTTTTGCAGTTTGTTTAGCAGAGTGTCAGGAATGCCGGCAAGAAGAGAATTTCCATAATCAAGACGGGACAGAACAAGGGAAGTGACAAGGGTTTGAGTGGCCTGTTGTGAAAGATAGTGATGAATAGTGCTAATTTTCCTTAACTCGTAGTAAGCTAACTGGCAAACTTTGTTCACATGAACTCTCATAGAAAGATCATCATCGAACATGACACCTAAGTTTCTAACAGACTTTGATAATTCTATCTCACTCTGACCTATGGTTAGTTTCAGGGCCTGATCGAATTCGCCTCTACCGCCAACCAGGAGAGCTTCGGTCTTTGAATCATTAAGTTTGAGTTTGTTCTGGGTCATCCACTGTTTCACATCAGAAATACAAAGTTCACTTGCAGAAAGAAGAGGTTTTAAGGATTGTTAGATCCCAACTTGTGAATCTCTAGGATGGACTGCATTTAGTCTGGGTTCATAAGTTTACCAGTTACTCTAGATATCATGGCTTTCCAGCAGATGACATAAGGTTAACAAAGAAGAAAACAATGGCATTCTTAGCAAAACTTTTTCACGACCCCAATCTT
Organism: Theodoxus fluviatilis; assembly: GCA_034096865.1. NCBI lineage: Eukaryota > Metazoa > Mollusca > Gastropoda > Cycloneritida > Neritidae > Theodoxus > Theodoxus fluviatilis. The sequence goes on from JAWQFJ010000474.1 coordinate 193,011, forward strand.
TTTGTGAGATATTATGCATTACACTCTTTACATTCTTATCCTGCTCAGTTGTTTAAACCCATCTGCCCAACAACTGAGCATTCAAGACAGAAACTTCTACTTAGCCAGTTTTGGGATGGCCCTCTTTCTGCAGAAATGTGAATGTTATGTATTGCCTATTTATCATGCAATACCTGCTTTGCATGGAAACATCAAACGTATACCACCATTTTAAGGAAGTTGGCTCCGTGCTGTTCCAGAGAAGTTTGCAAAACCATCAAAGAAAATGTTGGACAGGAATTTTGGGTGCTCCTTGCTGCTCAGAGATGATAGGGTTATGCCACCAAAAGTTATGACAATCAAAAGTTATGCCACCAAAAGTTATGCCACCAAAAGTTATGCCACCAAAAGTTATGCCACCAAAAGTTATGCCACCAAAAGCTAAACTGAAGTTGTAGAAGTGGAAATTATTCATGGTGATATTACATATATTTATTTAACTCGCAAGACCTTTGCTTATATATGATGAAAGCTGAAGACTTCACATTGTGATCTGTGAGCTGCTGGTATTGGAAAGCAGTGACCTTAAGTTGTTTTATTAAGTAATGAATTTTTGGGTGACCTTGAAAGTAGAGCAACTCCAGCCATATGTTGTACTCGGTGAAACTGATAGGTGCAGGCTTTACAGGAACGGGGAAAAAAATTGAATGAGTTTTGACACAAGTGTTGAATCATGTTCAGTTTTAAACTGGTTATTGTTTGTGATGTACTGTTCAACGAGACACTTATGCCAGTGGAAAGATCTTTGCTCTAGCGCTCAAAATATTCCAGTTGAAGTGAATGCAGGAGCTTCACTAGTGTGACAGATAATCTTTGAACAGTTCATGTTACAGAACAGTGAAACTGGAAAGGGAAAGCTTTGCTGGTCTGACCAAAGATCCCAGTGTTGTTTTAGCAAAGCAAGTCTTGCCTGGATTTACGAGTCTTACTGACTAGATAGTGTATTGTTCATTGTAGGTGTGAAAAACTAGCTTGCATGATCTTCAGAGGAATATGTCAGAATTGTGCTCCTGAGTGGTTGTTTATGGAAGAGAAGCTCGCTGTTATTTGTGGTTGTGCCAAAGAACGTCTGGTTCCAGGGCCCATGCACATCTAATGCTTTCGCGATTTGCTGCATACACAGGAAAGAGGGAAAGATCTCATTATGATTTTGCTTATTCATTAAATCTGGTGTTAGATCCATGTCATTGTCAATGTGTAGTACATGCATTTCCATTCGAGTTTCCTAGAAACGTGGGAATAAAGACAGTGTGTTCAATCCTGATTTCATATATACCAAATGGTTCTTGGGATACCTCAAATGGAATTTGTATCAGGGAGATATGGTTTTGTGTTCCTGCACTTGATATTTATTTGTTTACTTTGTAGCACACTGTTAACCCTATCTGCTCTGAAGGGCTGATTGAATTGGATTTGGCTGCTCAGTGTCAGCTGGCTTTGTTGGGTTAATTTAGTGCCCAGTACAGTGCACCATTTCAAGCTGATGTTGACAAATTTTCCAAAAGAGTATTGGGTTTTACATATTTGAGATTCCACTTTAGGTTGTAAACCAATTCTTATTGAGATAGTAAATATATTGTTGTCATCATCATCAGGAATTTCCCCCTCTTATTGCACAAAAATATTATCATTGGAAAAGTTTTTAGAGTGATTTGATTCAGTCAGAGTTCAATTTATGCCTGTACAATCATGAAGACATTACTTGTTTTGTATGCAAATTTCTCGTGAAAAGCTTCTCAATTCATTTGATAGATGAAGCTTTATTGCTCATTGCTTTTCCTGGGATATAGAAGACCACATGACCAATCCATATCACTGGTGTTGGTTGGAAAAACACGAAAATGTGAGTCTACATCCCTAGTCAGCACCTTGTTCAAATCCCAGGGAGATGTGAGGGGTCTGTTCCTCCCCCCAATCCCCATGGGAATCCACATGGAGTCAGGTGTCTGCACTCTATTGGGAAAGATGTTTAGCTTTGCTTTGCCGGTCATTGTGTATTGATGGAATACTCCTAAATGAAACTTTTATCAAAATATTTTGCATCCAGTGACTGCTTGTTTTTTTAAAAATAGGTGCAAGTAAAATTCCTCCAACTGTTATTCTCAGGGATTTTTTTTAAAATCTAGATATATATGCAACCAAAGGTAGCTGCAGGGAAATATTGAAGATATCTGTGTAGTGCTTCAACATGCCATCTGCTAGTGAGAGTCATCAGCAAAAGTGCGCACTGGGTGAATTACCAATGAGCTTATAGAAATATTCATTTCCAGTTACATCAGTAGTTGGAAAGTCTGTACCCTCTTGCGTTCATGTGATGAAACTAAGTGAAGCCACTGGAATTCAGAGCGAGTTCTCTCTGAGCAAACCTCTGGAGACCAATGCTCCTGTTGCCACCAGCTGCCATGTGGTGTCCCTGATGAGTCGTAGGATCTCAAACGGAAATTTCAGAATGGAACTGTGCTGACCAATCTCCCTCTCAGATCTTATGGGAAACGGCGTCTGCACTGGCTTTTACCAACAAAGACACGAGGGTCCTACCTATTTTCAGCAACTAGGCACGAAAGGATGAGGAAGTCGCATGATATGCAACTGAAGATACAATTGTCTGAAAAAAGTGTCTTCTAGTCTCTGGCAACTTTTGTACAACATTTCTGTGAAAAGGATTATGTATACATAAGTGTGTCGATATGCAAATTTGTTTGTTACACATAAGGATGTGATCATGAAATGTTTAAACTAAGACAGATTTGATGGGTAATGCTGTATGACAGGAAATATATGTGTATGAGTGTATTATAACTTAATTATGTAATCAAAAGGAGGAATAGATTCTGTTGTCAAAGATATATGCAAGAGATTTGAAAATATGAATAATCTGGGTTGGCTTGTGCCAGATGGAGCAAGTGTAATTTGTACTTCTCATTTGTTTGCAGGAAAAAAGAAAAAAAAAACATCATTGATAGTTTTTATGGAAGTTGTCTAATTGGTGAGATTGGCATTTTTATGGTGGAAATACTTGTGTATATGTGTGTGTTGTTCATGTTCAACTTCGGAGCCTTCAGACTGTAGTGGTATGTCCTAGCACCGCTACAAAACTTGTGTCCGCTGCAGTAGTTGAGGTGGCTGGGTTGATAGTGGTATGTCCTAGCGCCGCTACAAAACTTGTGTCCACTGCAGTAGTTGAGGTGGCTGGGTTGATCTGAGAAAAGTGTTTGTGTGTGCTGACCCGTCCATGCAGCCATGTGGGTGGCAGTGATTGTTGTGCCTTATTTTTGATTGTTGTGCCTTACCTTATTTTTATGCTAGACACAGTTTGCACGTACAGCAGAATCTTCAGTCGACAGCCTAGGGAATGAAAAAAGGTCTCAAAAAGGAGAGTTCTTGTAACTGCAACAAATATTTTATAATAAAAGAAAAGAAAAAGCTTATCTAGGTATATTTTTTATATTGAAACCAATTGTCACTGTCCAATGGTAACCATGTGTGTGCAAATCAAGTAACTTTACAGGATCGGCAAGAAACGCCAATTCTTGTAGTTGTATGATTTGGTTAGATATGGTTCCGTATCAGAATCACCACTGCATTGCATATAGATGGGGAGCTTGGCTATGCCATATGCCTGGTTGGGATTAATTTTATCTTGGGTTATTTGCTTTGCATGGTACGTTGCTTTGTGTGGTATGGACTGCTTTGGAAATAAAAGAGTGGGTGTGCTATTTTGGAGATGTTCTTGACATGAGGGTTGTTGTCTCAAAACGTGCTGGGTATTGAAAATGAAGCATACTCATTTTACTTGTTTCGCTTGTATTAGATGTATTTTTGTAGCAAGGAAATGCTGTTCAGTGGTTGTTTAAAAGCATTTATTTACTTAGATTTTTCCCCCCAAGAAGAATCTCGGTGATATTTTGCTGTGGCAAGACAGTATATAATGTATGGAGTTAGTCATCATTCCATTTTTTCTCTTCTTTTTTTTAAGGGGAGAAAAAAAAATTTATCTCAAGAGTTTGAATGACATATAGCAGTGTTATTATTCCATAATTGTTTTAAGCGACTTTTGAGGTATGTGTTTAGAAATCGGGTGTTTTATAAAATGGACTTGAAAAATAAAACATATTTTTGTCATGAGTTGTTGAAATCAATTCTCCATCTCCTCCCACCCACCCCCACCCCCTCCTTCTGTCTCCTTCCCCCACCCCCACCCCCACTCCACCCCCTCCTTCCCCCACCCCCTCCTTCTGTCTCCTTCCCCCACCCCACCCCCTCTTTCTGCCCCCCACCCCCACCCCTAGTCACAATCAGCTTTGTTTGTTATCATGTCATAGTTTAGCCACTTCAGTATTGTGATTGCAGAAAAATAATCTAATGATTGTATTATCAAAATTTGAATTTTATTGATCTTGTTCCTGTTAGCCATTTTCGTTGCATGGTATTATTTTTAGATCAAAACTGATGTATTGACATATCTTTGTGACTGTAATGCCAGACTGTGTCACTTTCTTGTGGAATAAGTATTCTATAGTGATGAATAAAGCAGCAGATTGATGGTGACACTGAAAGAACATGTTTTCTTTGACTAGAATTAATTTAACAAGTTTTTATGTGTGTATGTATGTGTGTGTGAGTGTGTGTGTGTGTGTGTGTTTGTGTGTGTGTGTGTGTGTTTGCACATGTATTTGAGTGTCTGCATGTTTATTCTCATCTGATGACTCATGCATAGTGCCTATAGTACTGGAAGAGCAGATTTAATGCAGTCACACTTTTTACTAGTTTACCAGCACCACAGCTTTCACTTACAGTCAGAAAATACATTACCAACTTCTTTTTCATTGGCTTGGATGAGAAATGTAAAACAAAGCCAGGAACTTTCATACACCACCACCATAGGCATTGCATCTAACAGCAAAAGCAGGGCATAACTTCACTCTGTGCCATGTCTAACTCTAAGTCTAAGCCAGATCAACACTACAAGTGTATGGTAGTTCTGTCTTCATAGCTAGGATGGTGGGGATTTGCTGCCTCCCTTGCAAAAAGATCTGAAGAGTTACCAGTCCACCAAATCCAGTCGAGAACTCGAAGCCTATGTGAAATGAGTCTTTCAGCCTCTAGGCCTAGCTGGTCCTGCCCCATGCCAAAGCACCAAAGTGGCGGAGCTTGACAGGAATGAGTACCTGGAGTCTTGGCCGGGTGAGGGGCTCTCCATCGAGAGCATGGGGAAGTTTAAGGGCTGAAATTCTTGTTGATGGTGATTTTTCCTTTTAAGATCACCTGCTCTCTAGCTTCCTCGATCAGGAATATTTTTTGCCACCTTTGTGCTTGCCACATCATGGCAAATTATATTTCTCAAAGGAAAATGTGGCGTGCGTTGTGTTGTACAAAAACAGTCGCCAAAAATTTGCAGAATAATAAATTTTTTAAAAATTAAGTTGAGTCGCTAATTCAATGTAAAAGATGAGTAATGGAAAAATATGTTCGTTTGTTGACTGCTTGTTTTGAATCCTGCCGAAAGAACAAGGAAGGTAACTCCGTGAAGCACTGACCCACTTCCGGTTACAGGCGATTCACGAGCAAGACAAAAATGGCAGAACCTCACCCACGTGGTCCCAATATTTTGATCACAGGTGAATGCGTTTGTGATGTAAACTCATTCATTTGTCTGTAATGTTTGTTTAGATGTATGTGATAGGTAATTATTGTAAATTATCAACCGTATTCTTTTAAACGTGTAACGAGAGAATTTGCGCTCTTGAAATTGTGTTTACCGTCGTTCAGAGATGGGTACAAACGTAACAAACTGTTACAAAGTCAAAGTGAAAGTCTACAACGCAATATGCAGCGTCACCACAAATATCTCTAATTTCCTTGCACATAATATCTATCAACTTGTGTGCTGTATGGCAAACTGTTAGTCAGAGGGATGAACGAATGGCTGGTTTTTCTTTTGTCCACGAATGCCATCAACTGGGTGAATTACTGTCTAGACTACTAGAGCCAAACCCAAAGGGATTGCCTGGCTTGAGCATTTCGTGATAGAATTTGCGCTGTGTATCTTTGTTCAAGGCATTATTTTTCACATACATCGCTTGAGCCGCCATTTAGAACGACTAAAGACGTCGCTGATTTTCCTGTGGCTTATAATGTGAACTTTCTTGAGGGTGTCTCAGTGGAATGCGTAGGTAAAGGAATGACTGAAACCCGTATTTGCTCAGGTTTAGAAACATAAGCATGTGAACTTTGCACATCTCGTGTTGCGAAAAAACGTACTCGGCTGGACTGTACCAGTCTAGTCTTTTGCGTTTGGGGCCTTGTCCACGAGCTCTTGCACAGCCGGCCCAGGCAGCACAGAGACTTTACCTGTTGGAGCGGGGCCGTCTCCAAACAGGACAAGGGGCCGTCTCCAAACAGGACAAGGGGCCGTCTCCAAACAGGACAAGGGGAGGCCAGATAGGATCACCTCTAGGGCCAGCTCTTGTGTTAGAAAACCAGTAGACAACGTTGCTGTGATAGAACGTATCTGACATTTGTCTTTCATACTGTTTGTATTATGTTCTTTCCTGATCAGTATGCAACTTTTCTATCATTGAATGATTGATGAATAAGGCCACACACAAAAATTGTGTCTGGTCACCCTACCAACTCAACATTTTGCTGCTGACCCTACATTTTGTTGTTTTGTGGAGTGGGGAGTTTGCTGCTGAGAAACATGCACGCACATTATGCATTCGCACACACACACAAATTGAGCACACCTAAAAAATGTGTAAATCCTTCTCAAGATTCAATGATAACTTAAATTACACTTAACATCATTTTTTTAGTTTAAGAAATATCAGTTTATATATATATATATATATATATATATATATATATATATATATATATATATATATATAAATATATATATATATATATATATATGTGTGTGTGTGTGTGTGTGTGTGACCAGCCACGACAAAACCAGTGCTAAGTCCATTTTTGGACAAAATGGGGTTTTAATACTTTTGAATTCTGCATTCATTTCTGTTTGTTTTGATATAAGAATGAACAATGTGAGTTAATTAGAATAGGAGTTACAGGCATTTCAAGTTGGGTACTGAAGCAGCGGTCATTTTGAAAAAACGGTCTCAGAAGATTTACTCTCTTCAGACATTAAACACCTTAGCAACGGTATTTCAAACTCCGTTTCCAAAAATAGCTGACCTTATTTTTCTTCGACATCCACAGAGCGGGAACGCCGAGAGAGCAGCCTTTCTAACGGTATATAATATGAAGGGGTTCTGCAAGGGTTTAGGTGTGTTTATTGCGGCTAAAATGAGGCAATTAACGCTAATTACAGGGAGCTTTTGAAACAATACATAACACAAAAGTCTTTATTTTACCATCAAAATATAATTCTTCAAAATGTTTCCTTTACTGGCATGATAGTTTGAACCATGTAGAATCTATTTTCATCAAAAAGTGAAAATCACCCAGAGTGACCCTCCCCGCCTTTTCTCAGTCATAGCGCAAAATAGTGCCGCGCGACTTAGCACTGGTTTTGTCGTGGCTGGTCACATATATATATGCAATGTCTTTTTACACATCTATAAAACATCAACCTTTCCTTAAATTAAGAGGAAAAAAATCCTTCCTACCCACCTTCCCAGATTTTGTGTGGCCTGAAACAAACATGTTCTCCCCCCTGAAGTATTACTGTAGTGTAGGAAAGGGGCAAGGAACTCCCAAAGGCGCAAGATGGCAGACTGTCATCCGAGGAGAAGCCTGCATCCACTAATGCCTGGGTCCTTGTCCCTCCTCCCTGCGGGTAGGGGATAAGAATTGACCCTCCATGTCTCCCTACACGTTTTGTAAGAGGCAAATAACTATGGAAATTGTGACTTGATTATATTCTAACAAGTCCCAGTGACTTGGTTATATTCTAACAAGTCCTAGTGACTTGGTTATATTCTAACAAGTCCTAGTGACTTGGTTATATTCTAACAAGTCCTAGTGACTTGGTTATATTCTAACAAGTCCTAGTGACTTGGTTATATTCTAACAAGTCCTAGTGACTTGGTTATATTCTAACAAGTCCTAGTGACTTGATTATATTCTAACAAGTCCTAGTGACTTGGTTATATTCTAACAAGTCCTAGTGACTTGGTTATATTCTAACAAGTCCTAGTGACTTGGTTATATTCTAACAAGTCCTAGTGACTTGGTTATATTCTAACAAGTCCTAGTGACTTGGTTATATTCTAACAAGTCCTAGTGACTTGGTTATATTCTAACAAGTCCTAGTGACTTGGTTATATTCTAACAAGTCCTAGTGACTTGGTTATATTCTAACAAGTCCTAGTGACTTGGTTATATTCTAACAAGTCCTAGTGACTTGGTTATATTCTAACAAGTCCTAGTGACTTGGTTATATTCTAACAAGTCCTAGTGACTTGGTTATATTCTAACAAGTCCTAGTGACTTGGTTATATTCTAACAAGTCCTAGTGACTTGGTTATTAATGGTCTTACAGTTACATAGTCTACAAAGGCTGATAGGCTATATCATTTCAGTCAGTCAGTCATTCATCCATTCTCTCACGACTCTTAGGGGAAGGTAACACTTGGTTAAGGGAAGTTTCTTTTGAAAATTTACGTTGTTGTTTTTCTGTCTGGTGTTATTATCATTATTATTGACTCACATGCGAAGCAAAAGTGAGTCTATGTACTGAGCCTTTCGTCCGTCCGTCCGTCCGGGCGTAAAAAACTTAAACGTTGGATTTTTCTCGGAGACTATTAAGTCTATCAACACCAAATGTGGCATGATGGTGTATGATGACAAGGCCTCAAAAAACATACATAGTGACTTGACCTTGCTTCAAGGTCAAGGTCACAGGAGCCATAAATGTGGTCTCAAAAACAGTCATTTTTCACATTTTCCCAATTTTCTCCCACGTTATTGAGAATGGCGACCTTAGCTACAAGTGATATATAGGTCAAAGCAAGCCCTATCTTTTGATACCAGTTTGGTTGACCTTGCTTCAAGGTCAAGGTCACAGGAGCTCTTCAAAGTTGGATTGTATACATATTTTGAAGTGACCTTGACCCTGAACTATGGAAGATAACTGTTTCAAACTTAATAATTATGTGGGGCACATGTTA
>JAWQFJ010000475.1:5000-17500 GCA_034096865.1 Theodoxus fluviatilis
CTATATATTAAATGCATTTGTTTAACACATTGTAGAGTAAAACATCTGAGAGGTACAGCTTTAAAATTTGTCAAATTCACATCGAAAAATGGAAAAAGACAATCCGACTGAAATTCAGTCATTATATTTCTTAAAAATTAAGTAGAGTAGCATTTCGCCTTTTGAAACTATGAATATCGCTTCCAGTACGTTTATGAAAGTGGGAAATGCATCTGTTCGTATTTGCATGTGTAATGCTTGTTTCTACAATTGAGCTCTGCTTGCTATAGGAGTGACCGGATTATCTGCCAGGAGTAATATGCTGTACCATTCATGCGATCGCTGAATAACCGGATACTTGGGTTCGAAGTTTGTCGCATTTTGCACGGATGTCTGGCTTGAACTGCTGGAGTAGACTTTATGTTCTCTTGGTGTCTGGAGACGAAATAAAGAAAGGCAATGTCATTTCTACGATGCAAATGATGATGAAGATTATGGAACGAATGCAGAAAAGAGCTGAAGAAAGAAGAGAAATGAGGGATACAATGCTCTGCATTGAAATGCTTTGCTTCTTGGTATTGATCACTACTTTAATTACTACATGTATCTATTCATTTATTCTGCAAAGAAGCGACCTGTATTTGGCTAAGGTTGAAACCAGGAAAGGTGGGTACTAGACTACGAGAAACATGGTGCTTCCTAAACAGTTCTCTATATTTTGCTATCCACCTTTAGACTCCAGTCACCCAAAGTCAAATTTATAGGCCTTTGTGAAAACCCTTTGACTCCCTAGCTTTGATCTGGGATTTTGGTATGTTTTTATGAGAGGAGGGAGGAGGAGAATGCGTTGGTGGGATGGATGGCAAACGACGGGATGGATGAACAGACAGACACACACAGAGACAGAGACACACACACACACACACATTATATATATAGATTAGATTAGATTAGATTAGATTAGATTAGATTAGATTAGATAGATAGATAGATGGAGAGATAGATAGATAGATAGATAGATAGATAGATAGATAGATAGATAGATAGATAGATAGATAGATAGATAGATAGATAGATAGATAGATAGATAGATAGATAGATAGATAGATAGATAGATAGATAGATAGATAGATAGATAGATAGATAGATAGATAGATAGATAGATAGATAGATAGATAGATAGATAGATAGATAGATAGATAGATAGATAGATAGATAGATAGATAGATGATAGATAGATAGATAGATAGATAGATAGATAGATAGATAGATAGATAGATAGATAGATAGATAGATAGATAGATAGATAGATAGATAGATAGATAGATAGATAGATAGATAGATAGATAGATAGATAGATAGATAGATAGATAGATAGATAGATAGATAGATAGATAGATAGATAGATAGATAGATAGATAGATAGATAGATAGATAGATAGATAGATAGATAGATAGATAGATAGATAAATAGATAAATAGATAGATAGATTCATAGATAGATACATAGATAGATAGAGGTGGATGGATTGAGGGTGAATACATGGACATATTGAAGGATGGATAAACAAAAGGGTGGACGACTAATTTAATGAAGTATAACGTTGAAGAGTTGATGGATGTTGTGATGGAAAAATGCTTTGAGAAGTAAATCACATGAGAGGCTAACAAGTGTAGTTTCCACGTGTAGTTCAGACTTGCATTGCAAACCATAAATGAAGCCAGATTATGCCATGAAACTTTTCTACATTCTCTTACAAATGAAATCCAGATTTCAAAAAGCGTTGGAAAGGAGCCCAAGCGTGACTAGTTTGCTGGAGATTTCTGCAGGTGAAAACTGTTGAGGCTTTTCGGTCTTGTAAGACTGAGCTGTCTCTCAATGACAGTGCAATCCTTGTCCCAAGTGGAAAATTCCAAAACTTGTTAAGGATTTGCCCTCGGTATTGGAGGGTAGAATTCCCATTTCTACCGAACAGCAGCATCTATTCTGACACGTACTCACACTGCAATGTCAATTTCATGCTTGTTCCAAATGAGCTTCCTGGAACTATTGCAGAGTCAGCAGACGGAGGAGGAACTCCAGCTTCTGACCATGATGCATGACAGCTTGGCACTGCGTCATCTGGGATTCCTCGTCTGCAATCTTCTGCAAAAAGATGGACGCAGCTATGTCAGATATTGCACAGCATCTGTGAAGATTTTGACCTTCGTCATTGAAATCAGTACTAAATACATGAATAATCAAACTTTATGTCGTGTCAAGTTGTTGTGTTCGTTAACATGTTTCGAATACACCTGCGTCATATCAACAAAAAAGAAAAAAAGGTTAAAATATTTCACACTACATATAAGTTGTTTGTTTATGACTCTCAGATAGATCTACTATTTGATCTTCAAAAATGACGTCAAGCTGATTAAGAATGTAAATTTCTTGCTATATGAGGCTGTCTCGAAGGAATAAACTCGAAAACAAGCACAACAAAAAGTCAGCTATATGTTGTTCCCTTTTCTTTTCTTTGTAAGAAAGAAAAAAATGACACCTCTCACAAGATTGTATACCTGAATATATCAGCCTCCCACAGCACTGACATGCCCATTTACCTCTCCTCAGTGTCCTGCTGGGACTCCCCTTGTACCGGTTCCCGATGACGTCAGCTTCCAAATGGTCATCCACGGTCATCTCCGCTGTTGGCGTCCTTTAAGTCCACCTGCAACTTGGTGGGCATGCAGGGCATCACAGTGGTCACCTTTCCACGCTGTTCCCTTGGTCCGACCCGCTGTCGTCGCGAAGTCCAGGCGTCAGAGCAGAGTCATCCAATGCCCAGGCAAGTAGCTGGTAATTAAGAATGTTTCAACGAAGACGTCCCGAGGCTACGGGCAACAAGACAAACGGCAAGAAAAATCAACACAGGGAGTAGACATCGAGTGGTTCGTACGTGTTTTCAAATGGATCTCTGTCGCAAGAGGTCTGGATGTGAAACCGTGATTTGAAATGATGTATCTTGTTGCTGTTTCAAGGATGAGTGTGATTTTTTTTTAACGATCAGCTGTTGATGAAGTAGAATTGCAAAACCATGAAACACATGCCTGAGTTTTGTGCGCGTGTCTTCCCCCCATCCCACCCCCCGGCATATCAGTCGATCCGTTCAGGTTGATCTGAAAAAGAATTGGCCCCCCTGACATGATAACGCCCTAAAACACGCTGCATGACATACGCCTATTGAAGACTCTTGATCATGACGCTGCAACCAACTCAAGCCCTCATGAGCAGTTCTAAGTAGTTCCCTTGTCAATTGCACTCAGAAACGCCAACTTGGGCATTACTCCATCCTTATTCTCACTTTTCTTTTCGACACCTCATTCCCTGTACGTAACAGCTCAACTCTATTTCACTCTTCAACGATCATGTTGACCATTTTTCAAAACTGAGATCGATGGCCATTACGACTAGTTGAGTAAGGTCCCGACAGCTGCGAGTTCGATCAAGACTTCACTTGAGTGGGTAATGAATGTTGTTCCATTCAACGAGGTAGCCGTGTTTCTTCAATTTCTTCAAGTTTATTCATGTATCGGGTTTTTCAGTCTACACTGGCCCTTTTCTAATTAAGCGTTCACACTGCTTTTGGGGATTTGGGGGGTGGGGTGGGGTTGGGTGGGTGGGGTGGGTGGGTGGGGGGATGGGATGGGATGTGTGAGTGGGGGTGTGATCATTGGATTTGTTTCTAGGTTGTGTGCGTCGACTTGATTAATTAATAACCAGAGAGTATTAGTCACGATGGAATCTGCTGTGGTAGATACCGGTGCTTGCAATGGGAAAATATGTTGGTGTTAGAAAACCAGGAGAAAATGCTCTAATGTACCTGATACACTACAATGTCATAATCTAGATAGCTTGAACAGTTGTTGCGTGAAGACGGTAGCAAGTTTGTTTCCCTCGTTCACCTTGACTTATTTTTCTGCGTCTATCTTATCTCGTAATCTGTTTAACATCAATGTGTAGTATCACCTTTTCATGGCACACATTTTTCGCCACTATAAAATATCACATCTCAATATGATTTGTAAAAAGTATAAATCTGTCTCCGCCTGTCTATGTCTACTGCCAGCCTGCCTGTCCGTCTCTCCTCCCCTGCACAGGGAGCGACGAGTTACCCGCCCCTGGTACCCTGCACATACGGGTGGAAGGAGGCAGGGTGGGTCCTTCCAGCAATTCATCCTTCTGTGCAGCCCTCAATTTTGGTCTCAATCCTCTGTGTGTGTGTGTGTGGTGTGTGTGTGTGCGTGTGTGTGTGCGTGTGCGTTTGTGTGTGTGTGCGTTTGCGTGAGTGTGCGCGCGCGAGAAAGTGCGCACATGCATGTGTGCATAAGTGTGTGTGTGTGTGTGTGTGTGTGTGTGTGTGTGTGTGTGTGTGTGTGTGTGAGTGTGTGTGTGTGTGCATTTGCGAGTTTGTTTTTCTTCCAGAGTTGCCATTACTTTCTGCTTGTGCATTTATATGTCAATCCGACATGCAACGTACCTCTCGAATTTTTGTGTGTAAATGAGAGTGCCTGCAGTCTCTCTCTCTCTCTCTCTCTCTCTCTCTCTCTCTCTCTCTCTCTCTCTCTCTCTCTCTCTCTCTCTCTCTCTCTCTGTCTCTCTTCTCTCTTCTCTTTCTTTTCTTCCCCCCCCCCTCTCTCTCTCTCTCTCTCTCTCTCTCTCCTTCTTCATCTCTCTCCTCTCTCTTTTCTCTTTCTTTTCTTTCTCCCCCCCCTCTCTCTCTCTCCCTCCCTCTCTCTCTCTCTCTCTCTCTCTCTCTCTCTCTCTCTCTCTCTCTCTCTCTGTTCGTGGTGAGTCGCAGTCAAAACAGCCACGTGGTAGGGAGGACTTGCACCTGAGAGCAGACGACGGAGGGCTGGCAAGGTCGACTTTAGACTCAGGGCAGTCTGATCTTCCATCAACTATCTGCTCGGGCTTGTTTACCGGGTACCCTTACATCACTACACCCTTTATCTATTCCTGTCTGCCACCTCCCTACTTTTTTTCTCCTTCAACGCCACCTATCTCTCACAAACCTGCTCCACCCAAGCCCGAAACCTTTCCTTTCCTTATCCTTTCCTTCCCCACCCACCCCTCTCCCCTTTCCCCATCCCTACCCCGCCTTTTCTATCCCCTACCTTTTACGCACCCCTCCCCTGTCCTCTCCTCCTCTTTTGTTATTTCTGACCCACCCCCGTCGCCCATCCTACCCCTACCTTCCGTTGGGAGATCACGCTCACCCAAGCTGTGTCCCAGTTTCGAGTCAAATCCCCCACTCCACCTTCTACTCTGCAATGCCTTGCTATGCTATTTCCACCCTTCGATCCTCTTCCTGCTCCACTGCCCCCCCCCCCCCCCCCCCCCCTCTCCCCCACCTGCGTAGCTCCTTGCTGTATCATGATGGGACATGGCGAGAAATCACCTCTAACAACCCACTCACCCACCCACACACACACATACGCTCATCCGCCCTCCCTTCCCCCCTCCCCTCCTCCCTGCCCCTTCCAGCAATGACATCAAAGTTGCTTCAGGCGGGACCATGGAGTAGGTATGCAGAGCTGTCTTGGTCCACGCCTGTAATCTCTCTTGTATTCAGATCTGGGTGCATTTCATAGACTGCGTATACTGCATAGAAATCGCTGTCTCAAACGCAGTTCGCTTCGCAGCTTGAGGTCAGCGTGAAGTACCAAACGGAGTTCCCTTCGCAGCTTGAGGTCAGCGTGAAGTACCAAACGCAGTTCGCTTCGCAGCTTGAGGTCAGCGTGAAGTACCAAACGCAGTTCCCTTCGCAGCTTGAGGTCAGCGTGAAGTACCAAACGGAGTTCCCTTCGCAGCTTGAGGTCAGCGTGAAGTACCAAACGGAGTTTGCTTTCTGCAGTGCACAGCACGTTACTCCTTGTGCGAATGACATTAAAAGCTTGTTGGAACTGTCTCTGTGATCGAAACATATGTTTATTTTCTTCTTCCATGACAACCTTCTTCAATCTGAAACTTTGACTGCTATGCAAATATTGAAAACAACACATACAGTGCTGTGGCAATATGCCATTAAAACGAAAATCATGTCTTGCTACATCTGTCACTGTTCATGTCATTCCGCATTTGAACCTGCAAGCTTGAAACATCAGCACCACACGCTGCACCACGATGAAAGTAGCATGGCGAGTGAGTTATAACAGATCAGGCTGACTTGTCAGTCGAAAGTGCTGGCATGACGAGTGAGTAAAAACAGATCAGGCTGACTTGTCAGTTAAAAGTGTTGATGTGTTGCTGTGACACTTGGTTTTCAAAGATTTAATCAGGAAGTGCATAATGATTGCATTAATGTGAAATCACACTGCAACACAGTTTCGCAGCTATAGGCCTACTCTTGATGGAGACAATGTGTGTTGACGATGTTCACACTTGTAATAATAAGAACTGTTTAGGAGGCTTCAAAATAAGATACAAGTTTCCGTGACAACAACTGACTTTCTATTCATTTTGTTGACAGGATGACAAAATCTGCGGAGCAAAAATTTTCTGTTGGTCGTGAACGGATCATAAATGATTAACAGCATTATTTTTGTACGTGCAGGAACAAGTATGCATCTTGTGATCTTGAATGTCTTGCCGTGTGATCTGCATGAGTATAGTGAAAGATACAAAAGTAGTTGTAATAGTTACCATATACTTTTGATATTGAACTCGGTTATGTTCTTGCACCTGAAAGCCGGAAGTTGAATGAATACATTAAAGCGTGGCACGATTTAAATATGTGCAGTCTTGTCATAGAATGTAGCAAGACAAAAAGAAAACATGAGACTTTAATAAAAAGTCAGTGTAGTTTAGTCAGTCAAAGAATTCAGTAATGCAAATGGTAAGAATGAAATGAAATGGCGCCATTCATTGTCTATACACATGCAAAAGCAAAAAGTCCATTCTTGTAGAATTAGATACTTCAGAGGCAGTCTCTGCTGTAAGAGAAGATTGCAAAGTAGTTTCGGACTGTAGAATTATGTATCTCGTTTTGATGAAAGTTATTTCTGCAGTAAACGATGTTGACAAATTCCATGTACACGATTAAGACTCTGATATATTACCTACGGATAGTCATTATCCTTTAAGCGAAGAACCAAGAGCTTTGTAGACAACATTGCCTCCGGTAAAAGTTTATACATTAGACATCTGTATTGTGTAGATTTGTTGCAATACTTTATGTGTGGGTCAAAGTTTAGATATACTCAAAATACTGTATTTAAAAACTGCTCGTCCAGAACGAGGAAAACTAAATAACAGCATGGGCATGGTGTGCAGTAATATGCTGTAGTTTTGTCGCTGTCAAAGCGTGTTTCTGTCCAATACTGTTAGATCTGTAATATTTTGTTACTGACACATGAAGGTCCCACCCCACACCACACCCCCACATTCCCCGAGAAATGTTTCAGCAGAGAAGTGAAGTACACATATGTGTTGCCTGGGGGAAAAGCTACATCGTATTTGTCTTTTCTCCTTGTTTAATCTTCTTCCTTCAGCACAGTGTCTCGTGCGCTCTAAAGTAAATATCCGTCTACTTCGGGCATCTCACCTCCTACTATGCATGTGACATTGCTTTATTTTCCAATGCAAAAAGAATTGCAGAGGGGAAGCACCACCACCACCACCACCACCTCTCTCTCTCTCTCTCTCTCTCTCTCTCTCTCTCTCTCTCTCTCTCTCTCTCTCTCTCTCTTTCTCAGAAAGACAATAGTACTGCCGTATGTAGTAAATGTTTGATTTGGGGAGCAAGTGGTCCGATTAGTTAAGGAAGCTTTTTCCGATCATGCAAGCGCCCCGTTGGTGTTTTTAGTTTAACACTGTTTACATGTCTTAAATTCGGTCTTTGAACAAGAAATGTTCAAAGCAAATAATGTGCAGAGAAATTAACGTTCCCCATCTTGTAGATTTGGACTGGAGAGAGAGAAGAGAAGAGAAGAGAGAGAGAGAGAGAGAGAGAGAGAGAGAGAGAGAGAGAGAGAGAGAGCATACTTATGTGTTTATGCCAAAGCATACGTGAATGTTAGTACATTTATACAACGGTTCCTCTTCAAAGAATTGTCCTTTTCTGCCTTAAATATTTAAAGAAAGGTTTACATCCGCAACGAGTCTACAAACTCAGTTCCCACTACCTTCAGTAATATATATATATATATATATATATATATATATATATATATATATATATATATATATATATATATATGCTATCATTAGATACTGCTGTCAAATTATATATATATATCTATATATTTATATCTTTACAAAACTTTAGCACCAATTGCACTCTTACGGGACTCCTGAGAAAGATTGGTAGCAACATGTGCACAAGATGACCTCTCTAAATGTATTGACAGAAAGAGGGTTGGGAGAAAGGACCCTGCATGGAGGCGCCGTTAGCGACGTTTGTGCATGCACAGTGCGCCCTGAAAAGTATCCACACCAAACTCCTGGACGCATTCCAAGTGGGCACGCACTTCACACGTGATTCTCGGGTCTCCGACCTTGACCTTCTGTTCTACCATCTGCGTTTTGGCTCCGCCCCTCTGAGTTGCTCAACCCCTCCCCTCGTCCTTGAGTCCGCCTTGATCTCTGTCCTGAATAGGTGTTTCCGTGCAGGGTAATCATGGCAGTAGTTGCATAGGTTTTGGAAACGATGTGCAGTAGCTATGACGAAGCTTATGTTGTTTTCCACCATACGGTAGTGGAAAGCAAAGATAGATGTACATGTAAATCAATGTCATTCTTCAAATTGAGAGAGAGAGAGAGAGAGAGAGAGAGAGAGAGAGAGAGAGAGAGAGAGAGAGAGAGAGAAGTAAAACGTGTGCGAAAGAGCATTCTTATGTACTGTGTATGCCTTTCATACGAAACAGTCCGTATTGTGTTCTAGGTGGGGAATATCTATTCGGCACTGCAATGCCGCTGTCTAGGTCTCTAGTATTTAGATTTACTGTACGAAGACAATTCCATTAAAACATAGTGTTTATAAAAAATAAAAACCGTTGGCGAGTGTGGCGATTAAGCCAAAACGAGAATCGCCTCCGGATGTTCAAGACTAGAAGAATTTCAACATGTAAACTTAGGCACGATCCCAAATGCATGGACAATTAATTCCCTCGTGAAATTTCACATAAATTTAGCTGGCCACGGAAACACATGTCTCTTTAGTTAAACACACATGCGCACATATTTTATGAAACATGAGCGCATGAACACGATCTCACCAAGAAATCCTTCCAAGGTATATTTACGTCAAGTTTCTTATGATCATGTTTTTAGAACGTCAAAATGTCATTGCTGTAAAGCTCAATCTCGCGACAGAAAGCCATGGTAGATGTTTGCTAGGTGTCAATGTCAATAGACAAAACATAACCAGAAATTACGTGTTGCTAAGCAATAGATACCGATTGTGATGTACGTAACTACACATACTGCGTGTTACCGTCCATGAGCAGCAAGGCTTATGTAAGAAAATCACTTTGCAAGGAAACGCCGAGTAAAGTTTCCAGTGCACTTAGTCACAGAGTTTTCCTGAGCTTTACATTGATGTAAAGTACTAAAGATTGCTTCTGTGAACATGCTTTTTTTCTGGAATATGCATGAGTGAATAAATAATATTGTGAATGAAACATAATTTTGCCTTTTCCCATACTTTAGCCTGATTTTCTCGTGCAAATAGGCTAGATGTTATTGCTCGCAGATATCAAGTACTAAATTCATTATTTTCTCAACGTATTATATGGAATGGTATTTGTATTACTGTTACTGCTCCCTCCTGTGAGGGCTTCTTTCAGCCTGCTGTGTCTGAAGAAGACATTTGCAATTTTTATTTCGTCTTATACACCGTTTACTTGTGATCGTTTTAACATCTCTTTATACTAACACATGTACCAGAAATGTATCTTGCGTTGTGCGTTTGATTAAATCATTACTAACATTGACTGTCTACAACAGAAAAATGTCTTTCCCAATTTAATCGAACTTTAGTGCTTTGAAGTTTCAATTGCGGTGGTACTAACTAGGTTTTTGTCCGAGTGATTGAACACAGATGCAATGAGTGGGCTTTTCCGCGGAAATACATTTTCAACTCTGTCTTGTTTTTAAAAATCTTTAAAATTATTCAGAAGCTGATTCTTTACTAACATTGTTCAGACCAGTTCTTAGAATTCGCCTACCGATTATTTGTGCAAAGATGACATAGATGTGATCATTTGATGATGTCTCCTTGCTAAGGTTGCAATGGTTGATCAGTTCATGAACTAAATATCTAACGGCTGCGAATGTAAAAGCTCAACACATTGTGAGAACAGTAGTGCTTTACAGTGCCTTTGAAATGATGCAACAGAATAGTACAACATACGACCGAACCTACTTCTTCATTGCCAAAAGTTTTTTGGACACTGATTCGTATACTTACTATAGATACAGTTCCGAAATGCCACGACAACAGATTAATCTGTTCACATAAACTACAATGCCAGTTTTTCAATGATACACACAACAAGCCAGTTGGGAGAATACAAAAAGGGGATATAGATAGGGATTGCAAGTAAAATCTGTCTGCATAGCAATTATGCAGTATAATGGATTTGAGCAACCTGTGTGACAATTCGTCGCTGGGCAAATAATCGTGAACCAATCCAACGCTTTGCAGGTCATGCAAACAAGATAAATCGAGATGATAATAATAACGGTTATCAACCTATGATAGGACAAATGTCACTAGTTCTTGTAGTGCGAAACAATGCTTCAATCAGGGGTCGTAAAAACAGTGGCATCGCACAAGGTGAAAACTAAAAGCAACAGCAGCATCGCATTGTTAATAGCTGCAAACAATCTTTAAATGCATGACGCATGGTGAATCAAAATATTTGAAGTCGATGGTGTAACGTTCAATACTTCAAGACACTGCAAGCATTATTTCCTCACTATACTTAATATGAATGCAACAAAACTTCAACGCATTTTAGATCTATTGCTCACGTTACCTTCGCTGTTCTCGTCCTTCCTCGTAGACGCGATCAAAGGCGACATAAGTAGTCCACGGGGTCGTTTTCATATATCGGTTTTGAAAGTGTTTGGATGGACCAGTCCACTGCAAATGATGTGTCTTCATTAAGTGCCTTCGAGATGGACTTATAGATCATTTCCGTATTCAATGGATGGAAAACCTGAACGGAAGTAACAGATATACTTTCTACAAAGAAATTAAAAAATCAGTGTGTAGTAGAAACGTACCTTAGTTGTTTCTATAAAAAGGTTTTCAGATATGTTTTCGTCCGCTAGAGAATGGGCATCACCGATTTGTACAGCCATAGACGAAAATATATGAAGCAATCATATGACTTGTTGTGTCCATTATGTCGAGAAAAAGAGGAGGATGAATTTCATTTCATGTTCGAATGCCCTGCTCTGCAGAACTTGAGGGAACCTATTGTTAGATAGTGTGCCACCTATTGAAAATCCAATGAAAACTCTTTTAAGCAATGAAAACGACACTATAACTAGAGCTACAAGTGTTTATCTGTACAAAGCCTTCAATTGAAGAGATTTGGCTGTAAATTCACCAGAATGTAACGCTTTCTATTTGAATATTTGCATATTTGATGCGATATCGGCACAGATGTCCCACCTGATGTATTTTCGTATGCTTAATGTGTATTGCTTGCTTTGCTTTGGAAAAGACCGGAGGCCTACCCAATAAACCGTTCCTTCGTTCGTTCGTTCTCTCTCACTCTCTCTCTCTCTCTCTCTCTCTCTCTGTCTCTCTCTCTCTCTCTCTCTGAAAGATGCAATGTTCTAGGTACATTAAAAGTGGACGTCTAATCTCGTCTAATGAACCAGTTATGTTTCATTTTTTCACGTGTTTATTAACTCAAAGACAGGATTTGCTCATCATCGTTCTCCAAGAATAATGTTAACGACAAAGTTAATCTAATAACCAACTGTCTCTCTCTAAGTGCGCGCGCGCGCGTGTATGTGTTTGTGTGTGTGTGTGTGTGTGTGTGTGTGTGTGTGTGTGTGTGTGTGTGTGTGTGTGTGTGTGTGTGTGTGTATACGTGTACGCGTGCGTACGCGAGCATACTTGTGTATTGTATGCGAGTGTGAATACGTTTGCATCAGCATACACATTTGTACATTCACGATGGAATGTACACATTTAAGCGCGACCTTCTGTGTGCGTGTGTGCATGTGTGTGTATGTGTGTTTGTATGTGTGTCTCCCTGCGTCTGTAAATATGTATGCAGGTGCATGTGTTTATAAGTGCATACGCGCACATACGTGTGTGTATGTGCACGTGTTTATGTGTCTGTGTGTGTGGTTGTGTGTGCGTGTGTGTGTGAGAGAGTGTGCGTGCGTGCGCGCGTGTGTGTGTGTGTGTGTGTGTGTGTGTGTTTATGTGTGTTTGTGTGTCGTCTGCATCACAGCAGTGGAAAAAAAATCCTACTGAGCTAGTTAGAAAGTGTTGCAACAAATGAATGAAGTCTAA
>JAWQFJ010000475.1:20000-22707 GCA_034096865.1 Theodoxus fluviatilis
TTACCTTGGTTTGTTTTATTTGTATCTTCCATGATGACATTATCTTTCTCCAGACGAAGCTACAAGCGCGAAATACGACATAAATAGCTGATGTGTAATTCTCTCCAATGTTCAGTACGTTAACGTACGTTGCGATTGTTCGTGTTAAGCCAAAACAACTAACCAGAAGGAATACATCATCCATCCCATTGTAACCGTCTCAAGGAAAAATCAGTCGCGTTATGACAGGAATTGTCATGCTAGCTTTCAAATCCACTAGTCTATTTCACGCTTCCTTGCATAGCAATTTCATACCAAGGCTTTGCGAACGAACTCAAAGGTTCTGCGCAAATGTTCACCTTAAAGTATGAAATCAGTTTGCCCATTTGGGGTGGGGTCCCAGGGTACTGTGCTCATTTCAGGCCGTGGGATTTGGCGGGTATGAGGTTAGGGGAGGGGCAGGCTGAAGGGGTATAGAGGTGGGTGGAGCGGGTTCATGGCTGCGTGTCAAAGTTCGGATGGAACGCTACCCGGCACAAACCCAGGCTGCTCAGGGTTTTCTCTTCGTCCCATCTACTTCAGATCGCCACACCTGAATTCATCGTTTCGCGCCTGAATCACTTTTCGAAAGCTGCAAAAATCCTAAGAGGCTTTTTCCACACCTGAAGCGTTAAAGAAATGATTTGGGGTGAACGGGGAGGTCTGGCGGGTGTTTACAGGGCAAGTAGTGTAGGCCACTCATGATTGGTCTGGGAACTCACCAATCAAACATGACTAGGAAGTACTGGTTCTCGACCTTGGCTTTCCTTTGAAAATAGTAACACGCACCCCCCCCCCCCCTCTCTCTCCCCCCCTCTCTCTCTCCCTCTCTCCCCCCCTCTCTCTCCCCCCCCCTTCTCTCTCTCTCTCTCTCTCTCTCTCTCTCTCTCTACTCTCTCTCTCGTCTCTCTCCCTCCTCTCCCCCCCCCCCCTCTCTCTCTCTCTCTCTACCTCTCTCTCTCTCTCTCTCTCTCTCTCTCCCTCCCCCCCTCATCTCTCTCGTCTCTCCCTCTCCCCCCCCCCCCTCTCTCTCCTTCTCTCCCTCCCTCCCCCCTCTCTCTCTCTCCCCTCTCTCCCCCCCCCGCCTCTCTCATCTCTCTCTGCCTCTTCTCTCTCTTCCTCTCTCATCTCTCCTCTCTCTCTCTCTCTGCTCCGCTCTCTCTCTCTCTCGTCTCTCCCTCTCCCTCTCTCTCTCTCTCTCACTCTCTCTCTCTCCCTCTCTCTTTCTCTTTCCCCCCCCTCTCTCTCTCTCTCTCTCTCTCTCTCTCTCTCTCTCTCACACACACACACACACACACACAAACACACACGCTCTCTCTCTCTCTCTCTCTCTCTCTCTCTCTCTCTCTCTCTCTCTCTCTCTCTTTGTTGTATGAATGGCTCTATGGCAGTGCACTTGAACAAGATTAAATCACTGTACAGACGAGCTGCCAAGCTTATCATTTCCGACTCAACATTGTCTACGGATGAAAAGAGAAAAAATATTGGCTTACTACTCTTTCAAAAACACATCGTCCTCAATAAATGCATCCTTATGCACAAAAGTGCTCATTCACGAGCACCGATCTCTTTATTCGTCCCCAAACAAGCCATTCACTATCTCGCAACACTTTCATTCCACCACAACCTAGAGTAGACATTTTCAAAGGGAGTATTATATATTCAGGTGTTATGATATGCAGGGCCGGATCTAGGGGGGGTGCTGGGGGTGCTCGAGCACCCCCCCCCAAAAAAAAAAAAAAAAAAAAAAAAAAAACCCCCGTGGCAGCCGGGTGTTGGGGGACGGCGGGGGGGGGGGGGTGGTTGCTCAAATATGTTGATCTACTTCCCACCTCATCGGATATCGGCACACTTTGCTTGGTAGCAGAGACAGTATAGTTAGTAAAAAGCTTGGGAAGGAGGGGGGGGGGGGGGGGGGGGGGCTAAAAGATGCTGGGCCCAGATGCTGTACTACTCTCCACTTGGTATAAGCACACTCTACTTGGCAGCCAAGGTAGCTGGGGAGGGAGGGGGGGGGGGGTGCTGCTATAATTAAGATGCCTTCCTTTTGCTACTCGCACAGACAAATCAAACCCGGGCAGAGACAGGAAGAATCTGTGACCAAACAAAAACTCTTGGAAATGACCGCACTGCCAGATTGCACAGATTTGCACCATTTTTCTCAAAATTTTCCGGGGGGGCATGCCCCCGGACCCCCCTAGAGGGGCGTGCCTGCTTCGCAGGCACGCACTCGTGGCTTCGCCACTTCGATGAGAAGACCCTAAAACAATTTTAAGCACCCCCCCTCAAAAAACTTTGATCCGGCCCTGATATGGAATACGCTCCCATTGCATCTAAGGAACAATACTTCCATGAAGTCTTTTTAAGCATCCATACGTGATTATCTATTTAGATGATCTCACTGCTGTCGCCTGTACATATGACACGTATTGCTTGAACTTGAAGACTCACTGAACTGACAGTTGTCAAAGGCATCTACTAAACTCTTTGCCATTGTTGATCATATGCTTCATATACTGTATCAATTGTTGTACATAAATTAGCTACTGTGTATTTTTGTCTTAATTATCCATGTTTTCATTTCTTTATGAGCATGGACAATTTGTAAGATAGGTAGAAATGCCTAAAAGTTCATCCTTGATAAATAACGAATCAATCAATCAATCTCTCTCTCTCTCTCTCTCTCTCT
>JAWQFJ010000475.1:22729-37729 GCA_034096865.1 Theodoxus fluviatilis
GTCATTTCACCCTCGTACTTTTTCCGCTTCAAGTTTTCTATTCATCATTTCAACCCTATCATTCCCATCGCATTCCCATCCTAAAGGATCTACCTCTTCTCAACTTCTATATCCTTCTTCCGATCAGTTGCAGAATCTGTATGCGTTTTTAATATTCTTACCGTGAAAAATTTCACGGAATAACTTAAATGTTGCGCAGTTTTTACATAGGCCTACTCGCAGAACTGAGATGATCATTCTATTCTTGAAAACTTTGATTTTTTAAACTTTGTATGAATCACTTCAGTTTTTGGATCACACTGAAAACATGATACAATTCCTACATCTGTGCAGCAACCCTTACATTGAGACATTCATTCAGGAGCAGGAAAAAAGGAGGGGAAAAATAATGTACATGGATGAATTGTCTGGTGACGTCATGACTTCGGAGAAGAAATGTCATACAGGGGAGAAAATTGACCGCGGTAGAAATAACGGGGATGAAGTGACCGGGGAGAAATCAATGACGGTGAAATAAATGTCCTAGAACCTTAATCAGACGAATGCGTGTCGTGCCTCCATTCAATAGCGGCAACTGTTGCGGGCAAAAACATGTCAATTGTAGGTAGGTGTCAATGACCAGGGGCGCGTTCAGGATCGACACGTGGCGCACCGGGTCGTTACGTACTCGGAATTTTGTCGTTCAGGTTGACCGATCACGTTTTGCCACTCTCGCTGACTGACTGGTATGCGCATTGCTCACGTACTGCTCGCTCCGTAGCGTCTATTTTGAGCGCACCACAGATGTTCAATAGCGCGAGAAAGGTCGTTCACTTCGCTCTGTCCCACGTGACTTTTGGGTACAAATGCACTTGGGTGACCCAGGTTTGCCGCTTGAACATGAAACACAGCCATTTCTACCTGTTTCGTGTAGTGTCAGACTAGACCAAACACTGCAATTTCGGTCTCTCGCATGAGGTTATTGGTCGAGCTTTCTCAAACGAGTATTACATAACATATTACATTAAAAACAAAGAAATTAAATAAATTTTAAAAAACACATTCACACAGAGAGAGAGAGAGAGAGAGAGAGAGAGAGAGAGAGAGAGAGAGATATCGTCAAACCCCCCACCCCATAGAAAAAACCTATCCACCACCTCCTCAACAGCTCTCTCCCTATCCCCACCTACACTGTCCCCGCGATTTGTTGCACAACGTACCTCCACTGCATTCACTCAGGCCATATGCGAAGCAGAGCGCGTAGAGAATGAGACAGCGGTCCACCATCTGCAGGAAGAGACAATAGTAAAGACTGAATGGAAGCGTTCCTCCAAGTTTCCTCTCCCGCATGGGTTCGCTAGTGCTGAGGTAGTCTCGGGTTCGGATGTGGAATCAATTGCATTGATGGTAACAGAGATGGTAACAGAGATGGTGAACTCCGTTGATTTAGAAGTAGAAACAGTGCTGATGGCGTGAGAAATGTCGGGGGGGGGGGGGGGGGGATACTGAGTTGCATATCGTGGGAACGGTTGTGCACGGCTAGTCGTGTTGAAGGTTTTCGTGATGAAGAGACGGTCTCTGTCCTGTTTGCTTTGGCTATGGTCGTGCTGTGGTCATGCTGTGGTCATTCTGTGAACCTGAGTCAGAAGTGACTCTGGCGCAGTTCGCAATGAATGCGTAATAGACTTTACCCTTCGCATTACAGCATTGCGTCAAAAATAGTTCGTTCTGATACTATTTTCTCTCCAATTTTTTTTACAGAAATCATTGAGATGTTAAAACTTGTTTCCATTTGAACACAAACATTTTATTCTGTCGAATAAACGCTTGTTTATTGCCTCAACAAGAGTAAGTTATGAGTTTTGTGCGAAATAGTCTTAAAACTACTTTAACGGCATATGTCAGGGAACAGATTGACTATCCCGCAAGCCTCTTGTGTGACCCACATTTACATTTGGGACGGAATCCTTCCAATACGTGATGTCAGCTGTGTTAAAGACACTTTCGCCGGTAGGCGAAGTCTCTAGTGAACTAGAACGTGCTGTGGTAGGATAATACTGATGGCGAGGCAAATAGTGTCAAATCTCAGGTCGGTTGTGTTGGCGGTGGCAGTAGCTGTAGCGGTAGAGCTGGTAGCGGCGGTTGTGGTTTTAGTGGTAATTGTGGTAGACGTGGTGGTTGTGACGGTGGTTGTTATGGTTGTTATGGTCGGATGATGGCAGTGGTTGTGATAATTGTGGTGGTGGTAGTGGTTGTGATGGCGGTAGCAGTTGTGATAGCGATGGTTGTGGTGCTATATATTGGTAGTGGTGGTAATACATGTAGTATGGTGGTGCTGATAGCGCTGGTTCGATAGAAGACAGTCGGACAGAGAGGTAACGTTGGTTATATTGTGAGCTGTGGTTTGGGGACCTGCAATACGGTAGTAACAGCACATTGCTAGAAGTTGTGGGCAAGACTGAAGAGCAACGCACTCACGTATGTGAATGCTGTTCATCCTGAGCGCTATATAAGGCTGTCGCCCAGTGCGACAGAAACATGTTTTCCTGCAACATCTGTATCCAAGATGAAGATGTCGTCGTGTGTGAGCAGTTTTATCGAGAAGTACTTTGTCATCTGTATACAATATCTCGACTCATTCATGATTTCGAGCACGCTCTAAATCTGTGTTTTTTCTCTGACACAATGTTGCTATTTAGTCAATGGGAGCATCTCATACTCAAGTATCATCAGTCGTTGGAGAAACGGAAGACAGTGATGTGGATTTCGCAGTTACTGCCGAATGACGCGGGTATGATTTTATGGTGATGGGTGGAATCAAATGCATTTCTCTCATCGAGGCAAGTTTTGCCGTCTTCGAACATGGTTGAAACTGCAGTAGTGAAATAAAATTGTTTCTTTTTCGGGGAGGCTCATGCATTATGTACCCGGCCCCACTGTGCGACACGGCGCTTGCTGTCAAGTTGTTAGCGTAGTACGTCTCCCACGCAAAGACAGTAACCGAGGTCCGACTACAACTACTGGCAAAGCTGCCACTACACTGGACTGCGTTTTCTTTCGATGCCCTATCTTTGTATGTCGTTTGTCCCAGCACTAAATTTAGTCAGTGCAAGGAATCGGATGCGAATGTTGTAGCCGTAACACTGGCTTGAACAACGACAACATTGTCAGAAAGAAAATTCTTACCGTAAAATTCCTGCTGTGTCGAAGTGGCGAGCACCTTATTTGTAATGCAGCCGCACACGTGCCTTGCATCAGCCGGAGATGGCGACGGCGCGACAGACGATAATTATAATTTCTCCGCCTCGCGTCGTGCAGCACGCCCACAAATGCAACGCTATCGACGCGAGGGCCTCGCGCTTCGATCAGACACCTCGGGTCGCACATCTGTCGCAGCCTTTTTTCCACGGGAATTAAAGCTTTCATGCGTCCAACCTACTAGGCCTACTTTGCCCGGAAATGAAAATGCCTAGACCTGCAGAACCAATCGTGTTTAAATTACGCTTGAGAAATTGCTTGGGCTGCTGGTAGTCGTCGTCATCAGTGTGAAGCACGATTGCAGAATGGCCACCCTTCTCCTTTTGACTATCTGTCCTTTGTAAGTGTTGCTGTGTTGAAACCCTGCGATGATAGCGAGAAAAGGAGTTAGATTTATTTTGTTCTCTCTGAAATTAATGGTCTCTTCATTTGCAAAGAAAACTCAGACCAACAATGGGAACTTTGGCCTCTTCTTATCTTCGGGTGCTGTTTATTTTGGGGTTGTCCTTTCAGTCTGCAGTTTTCCATTCGAACATGACATGTCTTCTGCCCTGTTTGCTACTGTGTATCCCTTGAGGATTTAGTCTTATGTTGAAGTAGTGCTTTGATCCATTATGTTATCACTTCCTCGCTGCATTCGGATCGTGATATGAGTAACAAGTACCGGCCGAGTATTACAATGTCCACACTGCGATGTACTTTTTACAATCTGTTTCTATCTCATCCATTAGCTTCCATGAGCATATCTTACATTTAAAATGGCAGCATGCACACTAGTGGGCACGTTGTACTCACTCGCGCGTGCGCATACAAATACGCACTGGCATGCAAGAACATCGCCCGTACATGCACACGCACGCATGCTCATGCTCATATGAAACCACGCTCACACATACACACACACACACACACACACACACACACACACACACACACACACACACACACACACACACACACACACACACACACAGAGAGACTAACAAACTGGCAGGCAGGCAAGGCAGACACAAACACGGGTAGACACAGGTACAGATAGATACAGTTGCACACATCATTGCCTATCATCAACGAAACAAGACAATCAGTTGCTTATTTTGTAAATTAATATAAGAACTTTATTATAAGAGCAATTCATAAATCCAAGATAGATTGCAATGGGTAAGAAATACAAGGAACTGCTGTCGTGTTTGTTGCCGAGAGAGCTAGTATATATACCAACGCGTGGTTTCCTGCACGCTCTCCCTAAAACGTCGCAATACAGCAAATAGGATATCTGGTCGAGCCTGTTTAGTTAGCTGCCTTTCCTTGGGTGAAAAGGCTGAGGGCACACAGTACAGTAATGTCCGTGCTTGAATAGAGGTGAAAAGTGTCTGTGGAGTGTGGTGTGCTGTGTGTTTCAGGATGGCGGGAAGGATTTGCATTCGAGTTTAAACAGGCAAATCTTTCATCACAACGTGGCGTGACCTACGCGTTGAGTGTATAGAGTTATGCCCCTTGTATTTGGATTCTCTGCAGCTGTTTTCATCTAGAAGGGGTCGAACTACTGCGAAGACACGTTGCTTCGCATCGGTGTAAGACTGACACTTATCTACGGAACGATCAGTTCCCAAAAGCAAATATCTCCTCTCATTGGTATCACAACAGTCAATGTGCAAGAGCTATCATCTAATATTAATGTGCAACACTTATCAAAGCCCTGAAGCGTTCCTTGCAAATCTTCCCTCGACATTATGTCATGTCTTAGATTGCCAGCACCTTAAAAATACACAAAAACAACGAAATGTAGCTATGTTAATTCTAAGTTTAAAAAAATAAGCGAGAGAAAATCTGACAGAACCGATTATACAGCTTTCGCTATTTTTTGGTATTGCCTAAACGGAAACCATTTCTTGTCACTAATAACAGTGCCTTAAGTTCATCAGCGAAGGTAGGACCTGGGTAGAAATGGCAGTCGAACCTACAATTGACATACAAATCAGCAAGAAGAAGAGAACGCCTTTTCGTGCCCAGGTTGTCTGCTCTTCCAGTGATATCATCCAACGTCGTGCAACCGTCTTTGTAGAGAAAAATTCCCTCTGGCGAAAATGGTCAGAATCATATCAGGTACATTTCCTTGTTTCTGCAATGGGAACGAGCGCACCCGTATTTTCGAAGTAAACCGCACAACCAGACCTTCAAGACAGCCCACGGGATTTTGTTGTTCTTGAGGTTTCCTCGTTAAGTGCTGGTCTTTAAATACAAACGTCGCACAATCCAGGATGTTATGGAAATCCATTCACATTATCATTTGCTGCTTATTGAAGGGACCGTGGAAAACGCACAATTAAATACACATATTCTCCAGAGATGAAGGGTGTCAGAAAACGGAGGCCGCTATTAATATCATTTATCTCTCCAGATTGCAAACCTTAGTAGAAAGGACAACTCTTCTTTTCTTCGATCCACAAATCCGTTCTGAAAGAGCACGAGGCAGACCATTACTTGTTTTTAAATCTTGCATCGTCAGCGACCAGAGCTCTCTTTTCTAGTGTCTGCATACTTGCCCATGAAGAGGTAGACTTTGGTCTTCTTGTGCCGGATGAGGAACATGAAAGGTCTGTTCACGATGAAGTACGGTGGTTGGACCAACGGCCTTCGCAGAGGTGGCAGCTCAAACGTGGGAGGTAGTCTGGGGCTCTCCACTCTGTGTGGCGGTCTTCGTCTGGGGGGTGGTGGTGAGGGTGTGCGAGGTATCCACCAAGGCGGGATGTAGCGTGCAACAGGTGTGGTCCAGGGGTAGAAGGGTCGGTAGGTAGGGGGGCCGGTCGGAAGGAGGTGGCGAGGTGGGGTCATCACGTACTGGAGAGGGGGTGTGGTGGGGGGCACGGATAGAGGGGATGGCTGTGGAGGTGTCCGGTACTGGGGTGGCGTAATGAGTGGAGGAGGTGCTGTTAGACGGGGGTGAAAGGGCGTGAGTGGAGGGGTCAGGTCTTCGTCGTCTGAGTCGATGATGAAGGGACCTCTTCCGGACACTTCTCTAATGTCTACCCCCGACCCCTCGTGCACCTCGAAGGTCAGATTGCTGATAAGGCTGGTGTGGGAACCGATACCGGTCCCATCGCCAGTGCCTTGGGAAGGAATGATTTCCACTTTGACTTTGTGAACTGTCTGTGAAGCCGGATCCAACCCGTCCTTTCTGGCGCCGTGTTCTTCATCGGTCGTGATGAGTGGAATTCTCACAACGTTCCCAGAAAAATGCTGCGAAGCTGGATAGTACGAGTCGTAAACTCCAGCGTCTATGGGAACGTCATTCAGAGGCGTGTGTACATTTGAAATCTCCTTCTGGGGGACTTCATGTGCTTTCTTCTTTTGAGGTATATCAGGCAGCGGGGATACATTCAATTGAGATTTACCCTTCGCACCCTGCGACGCGTCATCATGCGATGCTGCAGCATCCTGTGTACGGTTAACAACGTATGCTTTATCTTCATCCACCAACAAAATGTCATCAAAATGGCTCGCTTTAACAACAGTGCTGTTGGTAATGATTCTGCCATCAATGTTGAGGACGCCATCTTTAGGACGACGAGCCGCAGCCATGACCTCTCCGATGTCAACGTCCTCGACCTTTGACCCCGTGCAAACGTCAGTGACGTAGTAGTCATGCGTGCCGTCAATGGCGGACAAGTCTGCCTGAGTCTGTTGAAACATCTTGCGCATGCCCATGGACTTGAGCGCTTTCTTCAGGTTCATCCTGGCACGCAATTTAATTTTGGGAAGAGCCACCAGGATCTTGGACTCGCGGTTCAAGGTCAAGGACTCGATGGCGGCCTCCACGCTGTGGTGGGTTATAGCGGCGTCCAAGGCTCGAAGGCCGCCAGGGGTCTCCGGCAGAAACACATACAGTGCCACCTGGTGTCCCTTGTAGGGCAGCTCCAGCACGCGGCAGCCCAGAGCCTCGCTCCGGCCCTGCCGGAAGTATCCCGTGGTGCTCAGCATTTGCACCGTGCCCTGCAGCCTGTCGTCACTGAAGAAGCTTGACTCGTGGTGTCTGGAGGGAACCGACAATAACGACATTACGGTTGTGTTCATGGAGACATATAAATATAAATATTGTGCTTACTCTTCCCTAGGAGAAGACAGTACAGATGCGCTTATGGCAGTCGCAAAGAAGTTCGACACTTTGACTGTGATCTCTTTGCAGTAGACACATCCCCACTTCGATGTTTCGATACATTGTGACATCACACATACGCGCGCGCGCACATACACACACACACGCACATGCACACACACACACACACACACAAATATGCACGTACACACACACACAAACACATATACACTCACAGGCACACACACGCGCGCGCGCACACACTCACACACACACACACACACACACACACACACACACACACACACATATACACACAGCAACGTTAGCATGGTTGAGGTACATGGTTCACACCAATGTTGACATAGGCATCGTTTATATATTTAAATAATCACAGAGTGGTATGACCATCACAATTGTCTGTAAGCGTCAGTGTTGCAGGGGCGGTGATAGAAAATACTGGAAGTAACGATAGACACAAATGGCAATATGAGGCTTGCTGTCTACGTACCTGACGAGGTGGAAGGCGCTGTTCCAGGGAGCGCGCATGCGCAGAGACGTGAGGAAGGCTAGGGCAACTCGTGGGTCAACCAGACCCTTGGCAGCGTGGGTCAGCATGCCCTGCGTGTGCTCCTCCACCCAGGAGTTCAGACCCTCCTCCCTCGGGCCCGGCGACACCACCTCCGCTCCGTAGAACCTGCAGAAAATAGGAAATATCCGTTCCCACGATGACCCGGAAGATAAGAATGAAAAGATCCGAAAGGTCAGACTTGAGAGGAAAGGTGTGTTATGATAATGAAGTTGACTGATGTGCGTAGGAAATGCGTGAGTGAAGGTCCGTGTATGATGGTTATTGTATTCTTTATCGTGCAATTGCCCTCATGTTGATGACAAAACTTGTTACTGTCACTTGGACTGCCTTTCCCTGTCCCTCCCTGTGTATGTGCATGCAAGATGATGTGTGTGTGTGTGTGTGTGTGTGTGTGTGTGTGTTTATGTGTGTGTGTGTGTTTGTGTGTGTGTGTGTTTGTATGTTTGTGTATGTGTGTGTATGTGTGTGTGTGTTTATGTGTGTGTGTGTGTTTGCGTGTGTGTGTGTGTGTGTGTTTGTGTGAGTGTGTTTTTGCGTGTGTGTGAAGCAAGGTGTGTGTGTGTGTGAGTGTGTGTGTGTGTGTGTGTGTGTGTGTGTGTGTGTGTGTGTGTGTGTGTGTGTGTGTGTTTGTGTGTGCGTGTATGTGTGTGAAGTAAGGTGTGCGCCAAGAAAATACGATGAGTGCTGTAAAAATGCGTTTAACTGTAACGCAAGCAAGGTTCGCCCTCAAGAAATCAAATTTTCCACCTTCCCCATTTCTTTGCCATCAGGCCTGCATGTCCGTCTGTCTGCATCGATAGAACGGTCTACCTGTTTTTCTGTGTGTTTGTGTCCTTGTGTATCTCTGATCCTCTCTCTCTCTCTCTCTCTCTCAAATCGTCTCTGTCACCCACCACACACCTCTTCATTCTGGCAAGGAAAGGAGGCTTCAGACAGGTTTCATCCTGGCGGAAGACAGCAGTTGCTGTTTCCATGGAGACGGCGCTGACGCGGTCGGGACGGAGCGCACGTGCTAACTGATGCATGGCAAAGGGCAGCGTGTCACTCCGACCGTGGGCCCTTAGCCGGGTCTTCAGCTCCCCTAGAGTCCGCGACCTGGTATTGAGGTGCGGATTGGAACAAGAATTAATGGCAAGGATTCGTTAAGGTGAGGATGGACCGACAAATGAGAAGATGACCAAAGTTTAAAAAACAAAACAAACTACAGCACATATAATTTTTAACATCATTTACAGGCCGAATTCAGACAACAAAGAGACAAATTCACGAGCACATAGGTAACCAAGAAAACTCGCTAACGGAGCCAAAATCTGCAGTGACCAGACCTTGACCCACACTTCCATTTCTGCACTGTCTCAAAATCAGCAAAGAGACAACTCGACTGCTTTCGTTGTGAGGGGTCACATACAAGGACAAAGTCTTTCTCTCTCTCTCTCTCTCTCTCTCTCTCTCTCTCTCTCTCTCTCTCTCTCTCTCTCTCTCTCTCTCTCTCTCTGAAAGATGCAATGTTCTAGGTACATTAAAAGTGCGCGCAAGATTCCAAATGTACAGAGAATTGAAGCAAATGTTTGAACCAGAAAAATATATAGATTACATTAATATAAGAACATTTAGAGACTCCTTTGTCCGAATCAGATGCAACATAAATGAGCTTTCAGTCAATAGAAGATATGCAGTAACGCAAAGAGACGAAACGTGCTGTCCAGTATGCAACAACGCCCTTGAAAACGAAGAACATTTCTGACTGTTTTGTCCTAAATTGGAAGACTTAAGGGCAAAGTATCTCGAAGAATATTTACTAAGAACAACGAGGATAGGTTACCTCTATTTGATTGATGGCACGTTAACTAAAAAAACTCGACAAGTGGCGATGTACATATACTATGCAACCCAGAGACGAAACCAATTATTACTGTCGTCTCCATAGACAAGATTGTCTTGAGGATCGAGGTACAGTCTGTTAAAAATCTGTATTGAAAATTGCTCTTTCATGTACCGTATTGTACACATGCCTGAAACAATAAAGTCTGAAGATGAAGTCTCTCTCTCTCTCTCTCTCTCTCTCTCTCTCTCTCTCTCTCTCTCTCTCCTCTCCCCAAATCAACCTTACGCGTACGCGCACATACACTCACTCGCTCGCGCACTCACTCGGTCACTCACTAGGTCACTCACTCGGTTACTCATTCGATCACTTACTCGTTCACTCACTCGATCAGTCACTCACTCACTCACTCGCTCAATCACTCGATCATTCACTCGATCACTCACTCATTCACTCGATTCCTCATTCATTCACTCGATCACTCACTCACTCACCCATTCACTCACCCACCCACTCGCTCGCTCGCTCACTCATCCACCCACCCGCCCGTCCGCCCGCCCGCCCACCCGCCCGCCCGCTCACTCCCCCACTCAACCCTCACTTCTCACTCGCTCGCTCACAACCTCCCCCCCCCTCACTCATCTCACTCGCCCGCCCGCCCGCCCGCCCACCCACTCACTCACTCACTCACTCACTCACTCACTCACTCACTCACTCACTCACTCACTCACTCACTCACTCACTCACTCACTCACTCACTCACTCACTCACTCACTCACTCACTCACTCACTCACTCACTCACTCACTCACTCACTCACTCACTCACTCACTCACTCACTCACTCACTCACTCACTCACTCACTCACTCACTCACTCACTCACTCACTCACTCACTCACGCACTCACTCACTCACTCACTCACTCACTCACTCACACTCTCACCCACCCACCAACCCACTCACTCAAACTCTCTCTCTCTCTCTCTCTCTCTCTCTCTCTCTCTCTCTCTCTCACACACACACACACACACACACACACACACACACACACACACACATCCACACATACATGCACTATCGCACCCGTACCCGAACCAGCCCTCTCTCTTCAACTGTCACAACACCAATGAAAAGCATAACCTCCTTGGCGGAGTTACCACGCATGAAGACGTACCTTGCAGCAGTCATGGTGGCAGCCTATGTTTCCCTTCCCATGTTTTGACAAAGTGAATATGTTCATGCATTGTTATTCGGTTACACAGCTTTAGCGTGTCACTAGTGATGATTAAACTAGAGACTAGTGTCTTTAAACGGCACCGAAAGCCAGTCCACCCTTTACCTTTGCTAACGTTTATTGTAAATTTCGTAATTCACCCATGGCAAACGACACTGTTAAATATAGCATTCAGTATTAATTCGAATTCCTTAGGGGATAGAGTTCTGAAGAACTGTTTTGAATCTGTAAACATATTTTCGAAATTATTCCTTAAAAAAAAGTTCAATGTCCAAACGTCCATGAGAAGACTTTAGGTAAACAGAACGCAACAAACGAATGAACACAAGTAGCTTCGAAATTAATGTGTGAGGTTTTTCGTTTCAGTTTTCGTCTTAGGTTAGACTAGCATATTCGGGGTGAATGCAACGTAAACATCTGAGAAAGTTGACGTTTCATACCTAACATGTCCGTAGTCCCGCCACTTGTCGCCCAGTTATCGTCCGACGTATGTCTTACATGGACGCACCTGTTTACGAAGTTCATTCAATGTATGTCATGGTGTTCATGACAGATTTCGCGAATTTTATAACATAACCATAGGTAGTCCTCGCTCTAAGGAGAAGTGACTCTGTTGTTTCACTTTCCACAGAGCGGAAAAAGGAGGATGAGGAGAAAGTGGATGAGAAGAAGAAGAAAAAGGAGAAAAAAGAAAAACAGGAGAAAATGGAGAAAGAGGGGGGAACGCAGAAAAAGGAGAAAGAGAATAAGAAAAGGAATAAAAAGAGTGAGTGTCATTGCATGCGTGCTTCTTTTTAGTTCCCATTTTGCCGCATTGCATGTTTTGCCTCCTCTGCACTTGCACTGATCTCATGAGAATGGTAGCATATACTTTTGTGGGTAGGTAGATTTCTTTTTATTGTCTTCTTAGTTGTGTTGTTGTTGTTGTTGTTGTTGTTATTTTTCGTCTATTCAGTACCTTTTAAGTGAGCTCCGACTTTGAAAAGATGTTATCATTTTTATGCGTTACTTGTTTTGACAACGCATCTTCAAGCAATCTCCTCTGTTACAATGTCATGAAACCCCGAGTGAAAACCTTAACATTCGCTACTGCTTGCAAGAGCTTCCGGTGTGAACATTGCTGTGATACGAGGATTGTGTATTTCTGTTCTTGTGCGAATTTGATACCAATACAGTAGTCATAACACGCACAACACGAATAAAATGTAGCTGAAAGAGGTGTTTTATGAAGTTTTCAATATACAGTGAAACATCTTCGAAACTTTGCAAATTCACATCGTAGATATTTATCTCAGACGAATGTTTAATTTCCTTTGCAAGCTTCAAGTGCATTCGTCGGTAGCGCTTAAGTAGAGGTGTAACGCATAGCGTGGCAGCGCTGTATCTGCATTTCTTAGAAGTGATTGACATTCGATATTGTCCCCCCCCACCCCACCCCCCAAAAGAAACACACTAATCGGCACGTGGTAAGACTCATGAAAAGTAAGGAGGAGGGATTTTCATATTTGTGTTAATGTTTACCTCGGTGGTGTTTTTGTCACTAGATTCTCTGAGATGATCAGACTGCAACGATTGAAGAAAAGAGACCCATCCCGACTTTGAAATGTAATTTCCCCACTCGTTCTGCTAATTTGAGAACGCTGCATAGCTATGTATATTTCGAGGTCATTTGCAACATATGCGATTACACTAGTCTTCAGATGAACTTAAAGCCTGCTACTAAATGGTACTATTAAGAAATTTACTTCTGTTGAAAAAAGAGGTCCATTCAGATTTTTATTGTAGTTTTTACCGCAGTTATGCATGTGCATATAAGGGCAGATAAAACACATACATGTATGCACTGACTATGCACAATAAAATGTTAATACACACAAGCGCGCGCACGCACACACACACACACACACACACACACACACACACACACTCAAACTCTCACACCCAAACACACACACACACACACACACACACACACATACACACACAGACGCACACACACACACACACACACACACACACACACACACACACACACACACACACACACACACACACACACACACACAGCTCGAGAGAAATAAACGCGTGATCCTCTCTCTCTCTCTCTCTCTCTCTCTCTCTCTCTCTCTCTCTCTCTCTCTCTCTCTCTCTCTCTCTCTCTCTCTCTCTCTCTCTCTCTCTCCCTCCCTCCCTCCCTCTCTCTCTCTCTCTCTCTCTCTCTCTCTCTCTCTCTCAATCTCTCTCTCCGACTCTCACAAACACTTAATTAATGCACAAATCACAATCATCTGTGTGCTTCCATGTCTATTTTCTAACGAAAAAATAACTGGTCACTGGAAACTCTAGTCTTTGTTATCTACATAAATATTTAAAGACAATTACAACTCACGTGCATCCCTATCTTTCTTGTCTATACACGGAGTATGTCATGACCTATTCATTCAATACCTTTCATCCCCAAGTCTTAAAAATGATATTTTCTTCCTCAACTGACCAAAGAGCAACCTTGTATCGATAGTCGACTTGTTGTGAAAGCATGACATGTGCATTTGTAGCTTCTTGCTTTGCTGCAAACGTTCCCTCCGTATTCCGCTCACTCTCATCCCAAATCACGCAAGGACTGGGCTGCATAAAACCATTTCGTGTGTAATATGAGGTCAAAGACATTTCAATAGATCGGCTTTAGATTTGCAATTCTCACAAGGAGCTTACCTTGCGTGCTGATGAGCTCTTTTACGCCAAAGCTTGACCCCGTCTGTTGGTGTATGAGTTGGTGTATTCGTGTCTGTGTGGAGCTAGCTTTTCAGAGAAGGTGGAGTGTCTTTATTCTCCGTGTTTATTAACAAATGTAGTCAGGCTTACCAAGCGAAATGCCGGTGGTATTTTATGCTTAGATATCCCAGTGCCCGTGATTTGAAAATGTATGGTGTGTTGATATTTCATGCATTCAGTACAGCTTGTTCAAGTTCCTGCTTTTTATTGGTCGCAGCTAAATAACATGGCACACCTGAAAAAAGGTTATTGTTAGTAAATGCTTGAATAAGTATAACAAAGATATATCACTTGTATTGTTCACTGACCCAAGCTTTAGTGAAGTATGTATTCACCTTTTAATCGTTGTCGTGAACGAAGAACTTAAAGCATCATTTTTGTACGCATAGGGTTTTGAAAACGTCACCACAATAACATGAGCATTTAAATAGATCAACCATTGTTTTGTAATGCTGTGAATTGTAGCTAGCACACTGTTTTACCCTTGATTGATTTTACCAGAAACATGACACTGCATTCTTTTGATTTTTGTTTCTTTTCAGACTGCCGGCGTCCCAACTGCGGTAAGCGAAGCATGGCGTTCAGATCAAGTCACGAGTAATAAATCAGAAACTAGTCCTGTTGCTGGCATGCCCCTCTAATGGGGTGTTTGACCTTTCTGTGGTTACACATTTACATATCCACCAATTTTCCCTCGTGTTTGTCAATCTGTGATTCATCGATCTCAGCTAGCTACCCCTTGAAGTGAAGATACTGTCGTCGTCAAATTTAATCGTGTCACTTGTTTCCAGGTACTTTAATTTATTTTTAATCGACAATGTAAACGAACGTATTTCATCTAAAATTTTCTCTGCTGAGACGAAGCCTCTCAGAAAAGGGCTATGATTTATTATTAAAGTGCGTTAAAGGAAATTACGCCTAAACCGATTTAAAGAACACGCACGATGACTCCACCACCTAGTATTTCGCCAACATATCAGTTTGAACTATAGCGGGGTCTGCCTTGATTGTGTGGCAACTGGTGTATGCCCGAAAACGTCCACTACTCAGCCATGTAGAAATTTGAGTCAGGCATGCATATGGTTCATTTGAAAAAGGTAGAAAACGCCACAAAACCAACACTTTCCTGAGTGCATAATGCCTGTCAAAGTCTTATTTGAATTTCCACTAGGTCATGGGAAATTTACCTTCTTACTTTGGTGGCACGTGTCTTCCTTAAAAGCATTTTGACTCTCCTTTGTATTAGA
>JAWQFJ010000475.1:42729-45229 GCA_034096865.1 Theodoxus fluviatilis
AAGTTTTGGGGCGCGTTTGTTAGGCCCAAAATCTGAAGAGAATCGCAAGGGCTAGGCGTTGCCCACGTTCCTCGCTCATAAAGACGCACTCGCCGTGAAGGCGGGAGGCCGATCGAGGTCCGGAGCTCCCTCGATGCTTCCCGCTGCAGAGACACGGATGAACCGAAATGGCGGAGACAGTGCGAGTTGGGCAGGTGTTCGGAGATACATGTAACAGTGCCTGTAATGGGCTTCTCAGGGTCCGAGAATGGAAAAGTGCATGTACACGGAAGTATTTGCTGTTCGAGTGTTCATTTGAATATTTTGAGGAGTATGTGTGTAGGTTAATTTTGGACATACACTGCCGAAAAGTTTTAATCGCTTGCAAACACGCAACACCCTACACGTCTTCGTATGCTCTATGAATTATGTCCCTTGAATTGATCGAAATGAATCGAGGCCTTTTTTAAGGCGCCTACACACGTTACGTTTTTCAAGCTGGTTTTGCTCCCGATCCGGCTGACCGTACGTGTAAAAAGCGGGTTGACAGCCACACGCAACGATTACACCCACACCGCGAACTGGAGCGGAGTTCATTTACGCAAAGCAAAGTCAGAATTTAGAGTAACGTCCCTTTGGTGAGCCTATGGCAACAGACGCTCTGACGTATGCGTGTGACCTGCCTGTCGGATTTGCAAAATGCAGAACTTTCCCGACCTACTGATGCATTCAACATACAGCTTTGATAAATTAATGCTGTTTATGGCTTACATTTTCTTGAGATGGGGTTTCTAGTATCCCGATATACAGCGTTTTCTGTGCGAAGACGCGATAGAGCGGTGGCGATCGACATTCTTCGCCGGTGTAGATTTGCATTGACCAGCATTCGATTTGTAAAAAATTGAAGCTTTACCGACCTACTGATGCATTCAAAATACAGCTTTGATAAATTAATGCTGTTGATGGCTTACATTTTCTTGAATGGGCTTTTTAGTATCCCGAAATACAGCGTTTTATGTGCGAACACGCAACGAAGCGGGTGGAGCAGATTGAATGATATTGTTGGAAGCGTAGATCTGCCTTGACCTGCATTCGATTTGTAAAAAGTTGAAGCTTTCACGACCTACTGACGCATTCAACATACAGCTTTGATATATTAATGATGTTCATGGCTTACCTTTTCTTTGGATTGGTTTGTAGTATCCCCAAATACACCTTTTCCTGTCTGAAGCGACGACAGTGTCCGCCATTAAAATTGGCGACTAAGTCGCCACAACGCGAGATCTCGCGTTGCCGGGCATATGAACCGGTCCGGAGGGGTCGGGAAAATAGAGCCAGCCCTAGTCACAAGAACCATGCCGGATTAGTCCACGGTTTCGATTTTTGACCGGATTGGCAGCAAAACCGGGGAACAACCGGTACGTGTGTAGGCGCCTTAACATTTTCGACAAAATTGCCTTCAATTGAACCCGGGTTGCTCTTTTTTTCGTTGAAAAAGTTCCCGTGCCATTCGATATGACACCATGGTGTGTTCTATGAAGTGAAAAACTGCTGTAATATCTGTATCGTCAGTTATTTCGTCTATCGGCAACTTCTTCGCCTACTCTGGCGCCAGGACGCATCCATGTTCTTCCGCCTTGCCAATTGATGATTGGCCGTTTTTTTAAGCTGTAGGAGCGTCTCGCTCGCCCTCGACTGGCTATCGAGAGACAATCTTGAGATTTTGGGCCTCACAAGAAGACCACAGGAGATATGTGACCTGAGCCACCAGGAGATACACGAAGTCGGATTTGAAGATTTTTAGTTGTTAGTGTCGTGGAAAACTACAAAACTGGTACTTTAAACAGGTTCAAGAATGATAGAAATCGAGCAATTCAAAATGAAGATATTGCTGATTGTAGTTTACTGTCCATAAAGCAGTCTTTTTGTGAAAACAGTGGTGTAAACAATCCTTAGTAACGGGGATCAAATGCGTTTTACCGAGCCATTTTACAGCCGGATCAAATATGAGTGGACAAAGCAAGCATAGAAAAGACTGGCAATTTAAGAGTCACATGATGTACAACAGTTACGATGCCGTAGGAGATTCAAGCTGATCTTCGATTCAACCCTGACAGAATCAGTGCTTTTCATACCACACGGAAAGGTGAGCACCTCTCTAAACTGAGAATAAACCCACCTTTTAGGCTGTAATAATCTTCCCCACTCTTGGAGATGAAATGAAACGGTATTGGAAGCAAGAAATAGATACCATCAACTTCTTTAATAATCAGGCTGGAAACTTTACTCGCGTTTTTGGTGTTTCTCTCTTGCGATTTTGCGTGTCTTTTGCCGGGTCAGGTCACTGTTTTTGGTCCCAGCTTCTCTTAACTCCTTCCATCTTCTCTTTCTGCTTTCCTTCGCTGTTTACCCTATCGGTTTGCCTTTTCGTCTTACTTTCCTTTGTTCATATCTGTCGTCTACCATCAATTGACTAACATGTACTCTGCAGCACTCATGGCGATTTGGACAATACCAACTG
>JAWQFJ010000475.1:47729-55955 GCA_034096865.1 Theodoxus fluviatilis
GGAGGAGGAGGAGGGAGGTGGGAGGAGGAGGTAGGAGGAGGAGGGAGGAGAGAGGTAGGAGAGGAGGAGGAGTAGGAGGAAAGCACTG
Source organism: Theodoxus fluviatilis (assembly GCA_034096865.1). NCBI lineage: Eukaryota > Metazoa > Mollusca > Gastropoda > Cycloneritida > Neritidae > Theodoxus > Theodoxus fluviatilis. The sequence continues at coordinate 47,818 of JAWQFJ010000475.1, forward strand.
GCGTTGGATACACTTTTCTGTTCTGTACTATTTTCAGTGTTGAGTCGGGTAGTGCTATAAGGGGAATTTTGGCGCCAATCGACACTGTCCTGCACGTTGGTGACCACATTCTCAACGAGGGCGACATCATCCTAGTGAAAAGACCAGATTTTTGTGGACACATCAAGTACCAGCCCGACCCGCACTACACCTACTTCGGTGTGTCCAAGCTACACGACCTCTCTTCTTCCCATGATTGTTATTTCTAGGGACGTCAAGGTCGAGATATCCTTTGCTGACGCATGTGTGGTGTGCAGCGAGCCACGAAGTTGACAGCACTTTCTTACTAAGAAAGTTCCGCCATTGGTTCCTTGAATGACTGCCATCCTCCAACAATATTTCGACATAGACACACATTGACTGCGTAGTTGGCGTCATCGGGTTTTAACAAAAATAACAAGACCTTTGAAATTCAATGTCACTGGTACAGTATAGTGAGCAGGTAGAATGGGGAGTGTTTCTGAAGAAGGTGTCGTATTTTTCCAAATCTAAAGAATACAACAATAGGCAGTTTTTCTTAAAGCCACGTTGACAAGCTTCGAAAACTCCATCGGAATTTAATGTCCTGCTTGCAAGGTGATACTCCGATAATCAGATTCTCCCTCCTAGGTTTTGATATGTGTAACTGAGAATAAGAGATCTCGAGACTAATGTTGATCCCAACATGACTCCGTTGTTCTAAGAAAGTTTTCAGAAATGGCCTCAGCGCCTTCATTGATTTGTGTAGAGCTATCCTCGTAGCCCGGGGGGTCGTAGGATTGGTACCCGCCTGAGATCCAGAAACGTTTCCCCCAATTTCATATTAGTGACAATTCCATCATGTCCTGCCGCCACATAATAAAGTCCTAAGTCTACTTTTGGTTATGGTAAGTTCTGAAATTTAAAAAAGCGTACCTTCATAAGTCCTTTCTGTAGTACAAATGAAGTTTGTATGACACAATTTGTCGAAATTTTTCTTTGTAATGGGGAAATGTAGTGGAGTTTATTTGAAGAACATCGCGCCTGTAAAGATTGTGGTCATATTTGCATTATCTTCCCCTGGGAGAAATTATCTCAAACCGATGCAGACTTTCTAATTTACGTGGTTCTTAATGTACTACATTATGGTTAAGCCGAAATATGTTAGGAAATCGTGTCATGCTACTTAACTTAAATTGGAATTTTAGTCCATGTGGTGACATCTTTGTTACAACCATATGAAAGTTCTGTGTCACAAGAGTGGATTTGCCTTGGGCAAAGGCTGTTGTTCTTTGTTGACTCTAGCCAAAAACCAAGGCTACAGCAAAATGTTGTTATGTTGTACTGTAATGTGGGGGTTATCTTCAGCCGTGGTAAGCTCCTAACATAACAACTGGCATTCTCTGGAGACAGAGATCAAATCCCCTGAAGACGGAGTGTGGCTGCCTATATGGCGGGGTGTTCAAAAACAGTCACACACGCAATCATCTCACCTACTTGGATGATCCTGGGAGTGTTTAGCCCAGGTACGCAACAACAACAACAACAACAACAACAACAAGAGTGGATTTCGGCAGAGGATAAAATTAGCCAAACTAACATCTGCCACGCTTTTTAGTGGAGCGCTTTTCGGCTCCTTTGACATGGGACTCATTCTGTCACAGTCACAAGTTACGTAGAATCTCAGCACAGTAACCTCACAGATCTGGCAGTAGCTTATGTGGTCGAAAAGTAAGTGGACTCACCTGAACTTTGATTTGGAAATACAACTGAAGGCCACACATCATTTTTCGTACAGCTGGCGGGCGCGCCTCTCATCTGGCTGAAATATTTTTACTTGTAAATAGCTGTATGAAAAGGACTTGAGAAAACAACAACAAAACATCAACAACTCTGTACAGAAATATAAATGATTATAACAAGATAGTAGCCGTTTATTCGCAATGTGTCCTTTGTCAGAAGTTGAGATAGAGCTGAAGGCAGCTGATTGAAATAATACATTGTCTCAGCGTCGTGGTAGTTTGTATACATAAAAGAACGAAAATGGTTCTTGTAGTCTGCAATGATGAGGTTTTACTCTAAATTGGGAAGCTCTATTGATTGCCGACATTTTACATGCCCCCATGATGATGCCTTTCCTGCAGGAGTAGTGTTTCATACATTCCTTGAGTTCGAATCTTTGAAAGTCTGCGGACATATTGGAACAGTTTGGCGAGACTGATGTAAGTTAATGAAAACATAATTCGCCACAAAGTTTGATAGAAATTACCCATTGATTGTCAGGACAGGCTGGTTAGACCAGTAGTTTAGTTACTGCTCCGAAAGGATGGATTCCTATTTTGGTGCAGGCCTCGCTACTCCGTAGTTGTTAGGTGGTTCTGTGTTCGCTTCATGGAATCTACATTTAATGTTAGCGCTGGCCTCCACTCTCACATGCTTACGATTGTTGGAGATGCTGGTGAAGCTTTCCAAGTACTCGAGTAGTTACATAACTTAGGTAGCAGCTGGAATTGCATGTCTAGGAATTTTATTTACACGGTCAGAAGAATAAGATAACTCTTTACATGAAATAGGGCATGGTACTCATACTCTCCCCAAATTACAGTATGGTAAACTCTCCTTAAATATTTCAAAACGAAGTAAAGCTCTTCCTGTGTCAAATTATAGGGCAGATGCTGATGCCTGACTGGTTCGAAGACTGTATATAATATGTACAACGTTATCTTCACAAAAAAATGTAAACCATCGATGGCTGAATTTACCATGAGATTTCTGTTTCACTTGAAATGTTTTCATATTCCAGTTAGCTCTAAAATTGTTTCATACACAATGAAGAGATCACGGTGGAACGAACCATACTTTCATTTTTTGTTTATGAAGCAACTGTTACGGAGGAGAATATGCATAGGTACGAAATCTTAAGTAGTCCTGTTGTGTTCATTTTTTATTCTCTCTGCTTGTATCCATTAAAGAGAAAGTCATAAATGTCGCCGAGCTGAGCTTTTCCCCCCTCAGCTTTCGTATACTCCTGTGTTAATTTTTTATGTGGGAATTAAAAAAACATACGAAAAGAATCATGTAATAATGTTGTAACTTGTTTCGTAATGAGGACAGCTGGCAAGAATATTATTTAGTGTCATTTCATGAATATGTTCTTATTCAGCAACGGTGAAGCTAAAGTGGAAACAGTGTACAGCATTAAATTCGTTGTCAATATATAAAAAAAGCTGCATTGAAACCATGTAAATAGGAGACGTAGACGGACTGAAATGTGTTTCGCAGCATTCGCCAAGTGAAATATAAGAAGGAGGCAGGGGGTGACAAATGAAAAAAAAGGTACGGAAATAGGTGGGATGCAAGTATGCGACTGGACAAAAGCTTAGTCTCGGCATTGTATCAGATGAAAAAATGTGTAATAATTAAATCCAGGTGTAGTATCCGTTTGATGGAGCAGCCTTGCAGTAGTCCTGATGACAGGAAACATTAATCCCGACGTTTGAAATCGATGAAATGTCGGTTCCCTCTGCAAGACACCATTTAAATTGCCTTCGAATGGCCTCAGAAGTGAATTGTTTGTTGCCATAACTTCAACAGAAAAATCAGGGCTCCAGCAAACGCATTCCATCCAAAACAGACCATTATCTGATTGACCCCGGACCTCTACTGACATAGCAAAATATGCCGAGTGTAAACGTTTGTCCAGTATATTTAAAGGAATGCTACCAATGGCATTTGGTCACAAAAGTTTGCAGGCAGCTGAACGGACGATTCTACTTCTCTGCAGCTGAAAGTTTCAACTATTATTAAAAGTCAGGATGATATAAATTGCGCTGCGTGATTAACTTGTTAAAGCATTGGTTACTCTTAATCGAATGGCATACAAAGAATTCAGTACGACGACATCATAATTAATTTTAATGTGCTTTTGTTGACGATATCTTACCTTTTTTTAGCTTTTACAATACACTTTTACTGAGATCAGTGAAAAGTCCTTCCCAGTTGTGACATGGCGCATCAATTTTGTTTTCTTTGGGAGGCTAACACATTCAGTCAGACTGAATTAGGGCTAACACACGAAGAAATATTTGTGAGAAAGCGTGCTCGAACGTCGGTGAAATTGCATAGTGTGAGTGAGTGAACCGTTTGAGAGAAAGTTTGTGAGTGTTCGATTGAGTACATGCAATGTGCCTGTTGAATGCAATTAAGCGCGACGTCTTCGTGCGAGTTCCCTTGTTTTCTTTTAGTGTATACGTGTTAGTACCATAGAAGTGTGTGGCTCACTTTCAGTCAGTTTGCATTTGCCATATGCTTAGAAAATTTTAGTCTTTGTTGTGCTTGGAAGTTAAGTAAATTCGAGTTTATGCTGTGCAGCACAGCTGTACCAATACAAGTCCTAAATTAGTACTTTTGTGTGATACTGTCAGCAGTAAATGTAATCTTAATTCAACGACATTTTTGGAAAATGTTCACGTATAGCTTACCACTTGAATACTGTAAAACTGTCGCATAGTTAAGAGTGGCTTGTTGGAATTTTCTCGAATGATGAAGCATTTTCCTGTGCGTCGATATGTCAAGTCCGTGTTTCGTTGCAGCCTGCCACCGGTCTATTCACTAGTGAAGGTTTGAACGTACGATTTGGTAAAGGTTTCACCCGGATCTTTTGTCATAGAAGCAGTCGTTGTATTGTATTCGTGTGCAGTAATTTCATTCTGTCTGCAAAGTAGACACAGACTGTAACATGTTGCTGCTTTATACCATATATCATTTGAAGGTTTCAATATGAAACGGTTTATTGCACAATTTCATTGTTTTTGTAAATGTGAACGTTTTTCATGCTACAAGGAATTGTAACATGTAAATATCTTACAGCGCAATTTAGCAATGCACTATTAAAAACTGGGAAAATGGCACACCCCAAAAGTTGAGAGCAATAAATTTTGAACAAGTCATACGGTGCATCGTTATAAACTCTGTGTGTGCGTGCATGCCTGGTGCAGAACGAATGTTGACGAGAAATGATGGAGGGGAAGTACCCACAGCAATTATGTATTACAGAGCGTTTACTTGCCTAGGTGGTCGGAGGTGTGAATATGCTGTGTAGCGTTGGATTTTTCTCTCTCCAAAGAATGACGTTACATTTTAAACAGCGTGCAAATGATTCCGGCTCAGAGCATGTGAACATGGACAAAAAGAAGCAATACAAACAGACGAAACTCTTTATTTAAAATTTCCTAGCAGATACAACCTACTGCCATATACACAAGAAACATTTTACTTGAAAACGGGTTCTCACATTCAAGGTCTACCCTGTACCAGTCATTCGTAAGATAATGTGTCTCTCTTGGTCCAGCAAATGTATAAATTAATATGTAAGTGAAAAGAAAAGAAGCACTCATGCATTGTCCTCGTCATAAGCAATTATCCTACAAGACCATAAGCTGATAGGAATGCAATGAATAGTGCGGCACATTTTAGTCGTTTTACTTGTTGCAACCACTGAGATCTATGTATCTGTTATTCCTAATCAAAATGCATTTGTTCTGAACGCTACTGACGTTCTGCTAAAGATTAAACAATAATAGCAGAATGACGGTGGATCTCGCCGATTAGGGATAGGGATAACGGTTTGGTACATAGATGGAGAAAATTTAGGCAACACTTAGAATATGTAACAATTGCAGAAAGGCAATGACTGCCCCTCTAGTGGTGCTTTTTGCCTATTTGACAAAACCAAGAGCACGACCTTGTTCAGTAAAACATAAAGACAAACTGCATTGAGACATTCATTTGGCCATAAGGAATTGCATCTAGTTTGAAACAAGATCCCAGTTGAAGGCATCTACGACTAATACAACACTATTGAAGAACGTGCTAAGCATCGTGAAGCTCTTCTACCTAGTCTTTTAAGTCACATTCCTTGAAACATATCTACGGTATGGTAGAATCTGGGAGCAAAAAATAAGTCATGTTTACATATTGCCTCTTCTGGCGGCGACTCCTATAGTGATTTCCCCTGTAATGTAGGCGCTCTCTCTTTCTCTCTCTTTCTCTCTCTCTCTCTCTCTCTCTCTCTCTCTCTCTCTCTCTCTCACACACACACACACACACACATTCAGAGTTTCTCACCTTTCCTTGTGTACACAAGTGACTCTCAGATTGTTCCTCAGAAGCTATCACGTTTTCCACTGATATCTCAAGAATATTTATTGTGAAACAACTAAAACACTGTTGTAAACTCTTTCGATTATAGATCTTTATGTACTGGATTGAAACAGGTTTTGTTCGACACGACCGGTGTTCAGCTTGAAAATGAAGCCAGTCATATTTATTTACCCCTTTCGATGGGTCGCTGGCCTAATCAAATAAAGTCAAAGTTTCTATTTCTCACACGTACATACATGTACACATACACACACATTTGCAAACACATACATACACATACGAGTGTATACTCACGCACACACAGGCACGCGCCCTTTCACACGAACATAATTATAGACGTTTCCTCAAACGCTCTCACACTCATACATATTCATCGTCTCTAAGAAATTTCGAGGTCATTCAAAACATAAACTCGTCAGGTACGCTTTCTTTGAATGCTATTCATCACTTTCGACCACAGATACGATTTTGTGTTTGTTGGAAAGTGGATTTTTCCGCTTTGAATTTTAATTAATCCCTTGAACTTCCTCAAGGCATGTCTTCAGAGGCCAACACAGCATCGAACATGAGAGCCAAGTTCAATGCAGTCGGTCTGTCTTGCGGAACAGGTGCGAGACAAGCTTTCACACTCTCCTTAACCTTTGGATCAAGTGATGACGCTAGGAGGTCAGCGAAGATGACTCCCAGGCTGTAGATGTCCGAGGCGGAACTGGTTGTGGCGGTGCGCATGCGCACTTCGGGAGCCAGGTAGCGATACCTGCAAGTCAAGGATAAACTATTCGTATACTTTCAACAAACTCATTTCTTCTCATGATAAAAAAGCAGCTTCTTTATGCCGATTTTGTTCGTGCAATCCAGAAACGTCGGAACACTTATTTTGGGAATGTGAAGTGATTCTATTAATCTGGGCTGACCTACAATCATGTCTCCAACGTCGCATTTTTGTCATCAATATTAACAGAAAGAGATTTTTAATAAAAAGGATTCTACGTACAGCGACATTGGACATCTTAAAGCAGTCAGCGCAAAACAATACCTTTTAATGCTAAAACCTACGACTACAAAATAGTATAGATGCTTATAGGAAAGTCCTACAAACCGCAGACAATTTAGAAAGAAAGAAAACAATACCATTCCAAAACGACTTATTACATTTACACTTGTAAAGATGGTCACCCTTCCTTCCACCGTAAAGGGCAAAGACCGTTCTTTCTACACCTTCTCCCTCCTTTCTCCCCCCAACCCCCGCCCCTCCTGTAGCTTCTCCCAGCCCCGAACGCCAACCCCTCCACTCTGTAAAACGTATTTGATATGTAACTCCCTTCATCCTGAATAAAGAGTTATAAAAAGTGAATAACCGTTATCAGTATAACGCTCATTCTAATATCATATTTTCGAAACACATACACACACGCACGCACGCGCGCGCGCGCGCAAACACACACACACACACACACACACACACACACAGACATACACACATACATATACACAAACACACACTCGAGCTCGCGCGCGCACGCACACACACATACACACACATCTTTGCATGCGACAACATGGAGAGATGGGAAAAGTTAGTGGGGTTTCTTCCTTTTTTCATTACACGTATTCGAATTTGTGTGGTGTTGGTATCTTGGGAGAGGGGGGGGGGGGATGCGTGAGCGTGCGCGCGCGCGCGCGCGCGTGTGTGTGTGTGTGTGTGTGTGTGAACGAACGAACGAACGAACGAATGGATTTATTGAATAGGCCACCGGCCCCTTTCAAGTATACAATGTAAATACAAATCAATACATTTCAAATATACAGTGTCAATATATTTGTAATTGACAGTGTCAATTCTTACGAGAAAATTACTTAAATATAAAAGCTGTCCCGCTCCGCGGACTCAAGCGCATCCTGTCTACGTTTGAATGCCTTGTACAAAAACATACTAGTTGCTCTTATTGTCTTCCTGTGTTTACTGGACATTAGGCGTT
>JAWQFJ010000476.1:0-2500 GCA_034096865.1 Theodoxus fluviatilis
GAAGCGCAGAGAATATATTTAATACAATACATTAACAATCAATACCAGTGGCCTAAGTCAACCCCAGAAGGGATTCACTTTAAGCATGAATTTTATTTCCTGGCCTAGGTCGCCACCCCCTACAAAGCTCTTTTAATAAATCAAAAAGTCACTCTTAAATTTAAAAAAAGCCATTGAACTCTTTAAATTCACCAGCCCCCTCAATATAATCCCAAAATTATCACATTTGAGTAATACCTGGACATACTGCATAACAAAGATTGCTCCAAGTCACCCTGTTTGACAGTACTTATTTCCAAATGAAATTGATGCCATATTTCATTTCTAGTAGTTGTCATCATTTCCTTTGAGAATCCATTGCTTGTATGAGGGGTTACACGTTTCCGCGCAGACTTGCAATGATCTGAACACCGGGGATTTTTTTCAACATTTTTCTCATGTTCAGCGGTTCTCAGAGGCTAGGCAGACACCTTCTCAATGTAATCGTCGCCAATTTGCACACACTTCTCAGCCCTTTTGATCCATGTGTCATGCTTGAAACGCTAAAAAAATTCAGCACACCACGTGGCATGCATGGCCTTCTGCACGTCCCTCAGAAGGCGGGGGATCCACCTGGCTGATTTTTTGCTGTAGCCGAGATCTTCTTTCAGGATGAGACGAACAGCTTCTCTGTTGATCTTCAGCTCCATGGCAATCCTGGCGACAGTGAGACGTCCATCTTCATCCACCAGCTCCCACACTCGTTCGACGTTGCTTGCCTTTCTCGACGTCCTCAGCTTGGGTTCACATGCTCCGCATCTCTCGTCATGTGGCCGCTTGAAAAACGCTGATACCACTTGCAGACCATAGTTTTCTTTGGGGCAGAATCACCAATTACCTCCTTCAGGCATTCCATGGCTGTCAAGCCACGACAACAGTTGAAGCAAATGACAGTTCGAAACTCTCTCACAGTCAAGGCCGCGCGAACGGCACAGGACACTGGTATGACATCACTCATACGGCTCCTGCGCCCTTCCATTCTGCAGGAAAATTACGAGAGAAAAAAAGAGAAGCCTCATATAATGTTGGAAGGAGGGGGAGAATGTCTGAACCAGCTGGGAGCTCGAGATATAATGAAGTCTGCGCAGAAACATGTAACCCCTCGTATTAAAAAAAGATATGATACAAGTAAAAACAATGACAAATGGAGAAAATGTGAAGGTTTTATTAGAAATATGATAGCGACAAAGTACATGATTCTGGAATAAAATGATCATTTTAAAATGCCATGTTGAGTACGTACATGTACAGTATACATGAATTATAGCAGGTCATAAAGTGACTTCTGTCTAATTGAGTACATAAATAGGTCAACAGAAAAATAAAAAGTTTGGAAACTTTACATGAATTGTCGAAGCAGATTGGTTGCTGGAAGACAACTATTTGCATTATATTTGGTTTGTTGAACACTACAACCAATCCACTGAAGCATTAGACACTGGAGGTTGCAGCAATAACAGTCGGGATTGGTCAAGGAATGTCACCGTTTGAACACTGGCCTCAGGTATCCCCTCTTGTCAACAACAACAATAGCTATGGGGATTTCGTGAAAAATGTAAACAATAGGAGTTTCTTTGTGTCTCTGAGAAAAACATTTTCATTGAATCTGGAGAAAGGAATTAGGGGAGAAAAAAGCTTAGGTAGGTATGTATGTAACTCCCCTTGGCATATTCTTTCCCCCTTTTCCCTCTCTCTCGTAAAGGATTTTTTATTCCTTAAGCATACTTTTCTTACTTCCCCCCCCCCCCCCCCCACCCCCACCCACCCCCACCCCACCCCCCAAATTCCACTATGTATAAACTTTAACATAAAGTATACAATGAGTATAAACAAGTAAAGAGTTGGCAATAAGCACATGACATGATACAGTACAACAGTGGGTGTATGATGAGCCAAGTATCACAGTTAGTCTGAATGTGGACGGAAAGGTAGAGCCCTGATTGCCATGGATACCACTACTGGGGAGTCTTTCGAAGTCGCCTCTCATTGTCTCTCAGCACCTGCAGTTTCCTCCCCTGATCAGTCATAAGGTCTGCCATTTCTGCAAAGAAATGTGTACGTGGATGAAATTGGTGAACATGAAGAATGAATGAATGAATGAATGCATACTGAATAGAGTTTTACAGCCTATCAGCCTTTGTATGCTATTTTAGGACATTGATAATGAAAATTTAGGGGAGCATGTTACTGTAAGAGCAAGTCATGATTTTCCATGTTCTTTGCTATTTTTGAATCACTCAGAAAGATGTGGTGGGTCAATTCTCACCCCTAACCCACAGGGGGAATGGTGAACATAACCTATAAAGGCAACAAAAACAAAAACAACAACAACGATGATGATGATGATGATTAGCAAAGCAAATGCTACCACAAACAAGAAGGGCAAAGCCCATACGACTCACATGCTTGACATTGACCTGTATATGACCTTGACCTTCAGGTGACCTTCAAGGTCAAGGTC
>JAWQFJ010000476.1:7500-32500 GCA_034096865.1 Theodoxus fluviatilis
TCTCGACTGATTTAGAAATCTGACATTTTGTGAGGCTTTGAAGCCACGCCTCGTGTGTCATGCAAATGTTAGCAGGCGGAGGAGCAGGCGGAGGTACAGCACAGGCGCCAGCAGCAGAGTTCGTGATAGTAGTTTAATAGAAGTTCTTGTAGTGTGGACAGTAGTAGTAATGACAGAAGGAAAGTCGCAGTAGTAGAAGTAGTAGTAGTTGTTGATGTTGTAGCAGCAGCAGAAGTAGTAGTAGTAGTAGTTGTTGTTGTTTTTGTTGTTGTTGTTGTAGCAGCAGCAGCAGCAGCAGTAGTAGTAGTAGTAGTAGTAGTAATAGTAGCAGTAGTAGTAATAGTAGTAGTAGTAGTAGTAGTAGTAGTAGTAGTGGTGGGAGGAGGGGGAGGGGGAGGAGGAGGAGGGGGAGGAGGAGGAGGGGGAGGAGGAGGAGAAGAAGAAGAAGAGAGCTAGTAATATATTTGCATTGCCAAACAAGGAATAGTCCCGCAACTAACACACTGTGATTTTCTCCCAAGGCCAGCAGTGAGCATGACTTTTCATTGATGATAGTCATTTTTCCAAATACTCCATCGTGCCCTCAACTGAGTGCACACTCTCCCCGTTCTGCAGCCAACAGCTGACGTCCAGGAGGCTGCCCTCAGCACACAGAGCTTTGGGGCAGTCTTCAGGCCGGACGTCCACAAGGGACCGAACCTCTCCAAGACCGTCCCAGGAGACAGAAGTTTCCAGACTGATTCGGGCAGGCAGTTTTTAGATCGATTTTTTCGAGTCAGGTTCGGTTCAGTCACAGGGTCCCACCGAGGGGGTCCTGCAAAGCAAGGATGGAAAGGGGGCTGTATGTTGAACGCCGTCTGCTTGAGCTGGATGTCAACCATCGACTCCTGGTCGGCGTCCCGTGCCAGCAATTCAGGATTCCTGGGTGAATTTAATATTCGGAGAGGGGATTCGAGCAGAACAAATATCAATGTCACGACTCGTGTAACATGGCCTTTGAATTAATTAGTGCAAAGTCATCGTTTTACGGTTGCCTAGTGCGTTCCGCCTGCTTTGTCTTGTTGTTTTCATCCATAAAGCGGGTTTTCATGCAATATTATGGGTGATGCACGTGGAATTTTGTGTTTGGTGTTTATCCCGTGCAAGTATGGTTTGTTGGGAGCCGTTTGTACGGTAATGTGAACACTCGTAAAATATTTAACCAGAGATTTGGTGGGTGTCACACGGCGAATTTTGAGTAGGCGGTGAATAAGGGCCTTTAACATCCTGGCGACAAGGTAGGCGTAATATTGGAAAGTTTTGCTGCGTTAGAAAAGGGTAACCTCGTGCGAAGCAATGGGGAGAGTGAATAGAGCTCACAGGGCGCACGGACTAATGGAGGTTCTAGGAACGGAGAAGTTTTTGGTCCGTGCAAGTTGCTTGTGAGAGGCTCACGGGAGATTTGAGAAGGAGGTCGGAGAGGAGAAATCGGGGCAGACGGAGGTGGAGGGCCAGAGGGTGAGGAGCTATGGTGCTGGTTTCTGGAGAACCTGAGCTTTCTATGTTTGAGAGTCAGGGGACGCTGTGTGGCCCACAGTGGAGACGGCTCGTGCCGAGAGTCTCGACCAGGATAGCGATTACCTGCCGTCGTGCGGAGTGAGAGAGCCGGAGGGCTAGGAGCTACGATGTTGGGTCGAGGAGGAGAGCCGGATCACAGAGGAGATTTCTCGGTTGTGAGAGCGCGACCAACGGGAGTGGGCGACATGCGGTTGTGTCGAGGAAGGAGGTTTTTCCCAGTGAGTACAAATTGACGTGGAGTCGGTGGGGTTGGATAACTCTGTATTTGTTAACTGGAAGTACATTCTACTTGTGCCTGGTTTGACGGGAGTGTGTATCCGTATGGCATAACGATTCTCTGAGGACAGTGGTGAAATTATGCTCAACTTTGTTCCAATTTGGGATTGGGTATTTGATGTTGTGAACTGTGGGAGGTGGAAATGCAACGTCACTTGGTATATGTATGATTTGTTCGTATGTTTGCGTATTGTTCAATTTGTGCGCGGTTTGTCTAACGCGTGCAGGGGAATTTGATTTCCGGTTTATGCCTGCAGTTGTAAAAGCGTTTGATAGGGGAAGGCATATCCCTCTTGAAGCTGTAGTGTTGTTCCGTGATGTGATTTTTCTCCCGTTGCATGTTTGGAATTTGGGAATTTGGAGAGGGTTGTGAAGTTATATCCATGTACCCTGTGTGGGGCGAAGTCTTGGATATGGTTTTGTGTTGAGGTGGGTCGGTATGACAAATGATTTGTATTTTTGTTGATGTTTTGATTGTGGGTCGGTGTGGCCACGGGTTAAAAGAATTTTTGGTCAATTTGGTTGAAGTTGTGAGTTAGAATTGTGTATTGAAAATATGGACAAGACAAGTGGAATTCTGGTTTAGTTTAGTATTGTTTTGTGGGATTGGATTGTCTTGATGATCAGTGATTGGATGCTGGTGTGGCCAGGTTCATGCTAGTGATTTGGATTTTTGGTTGTTTGTTGATTTGGATAGTGGTGGAGGGTCATGATAGTGATGGTTAACTGTGGTGTACCCTAGGATTGTGTTAAGTTAAAAAAGAGGATGTTGTTGTGATTTGAGGATTTGATTGATGGGATTGTCATGTATTGAGACTGGCTTTTGGGGAGAGTTGAGATGTTGTTGGTTGAGGTGGGGTTCTTATGTGGTTTAGATTTTGAGTGAGTGTGGTTGAGTTGAGGAGGAGGTTGGGTTGTTGAAGAAAGGACTTGGTTTGGTTTTATGATATGTGTTTTTTTATGATTGAATGTGTACGTTATTGATGGGTTGTGTTAGAGTTTTGTAAAAATAAATTGAATTGTTAATTTATTTGCGTGTTGTGCATTGTCTCTTTTGATTGGATGTTATGTCCCTCTCGGAAAAAGTCCGAGTAGGAAGGGACCCGTGACAGTGGGAGTAGAGGGAGGTGATTTTGAGCTAGGAGAAAGGTTAGTGGGTTTCTGTGCTTGATGGGGGAGTCTGAGGAGAAGAGGAGCGTATGAGTGTCGGCATTGGCTGTGGGTGAGGTCAAAGACTATTCATACAAAGACCGGTCATAACGAGCTGTTGCTATATGGAGTTACAAGACGCTGGGAAACGCAGCGCCCCCAAGCGGAAGGTAACATGGGTGAATCAATGGAAGTACTGACAACGCTTACCGACAAGTAAAATTGCTTGTTTCTCGACGCGTTTCTGATGCGTTCCGATCATGTTTGTGAATACATTCACTGTGTAATGTGTAACAAAATGATTTGCTGCAATAATGGGGGTGTTTTGGCTTTGTTTTTTGTAGCAGGCGTTGGGAAATCGAACGCGCACATAGGGTATCATAGGCCTATTGAATCTACATGGTGTTGATGGAACGATCTAATTTTCATTATTATCGAAGAATGCAAGCTTGTTTATCAACGTATACACCCCTGTGGAATATCTTTAGGAAATGCAAACCAATACATACCTGTCAAGAAGGTGATTTGCGGCCAGAAAGTCATTCGATCAAGTGAATTAAGTTGCCGCTTCGCCTTCGGCAAAGATTATAGATCTATACGATCAACTATATAATCTTTGCTGAGGCCACAGCATAAGCATTGGAACAACTGTCGTGGTAGAACCCCTTTTCGTGCAGCTCTGTTTTCATTTTGAGCATATTTGCCTTGTCATACGATCGCCGTATGTCCACAAAACCCCCATAAACCCTCGGTCTTGAGACTTCGACTCATCACGATCTTCGCTTACGACTTACACTGCATCCAGGTCAAAGTCGCGCACCCCTTTCGAAGCGTTCACAGATCTGACGTTCCGACGGAACGTCTCACAGTAAAATTGTTGTTTCATTCCGCTTGCCAACCATCTGCACTCATTATCCTCATCATAACTTCGCTCTAAAACTTTGTTTCCGAACGTCCGCTGCATGTGTTGAATGGGGGAAAGAAAGATGTTGTTAGAGTTATCTTTCCTTTCCCCTCCCAGTCGTGACTTGATTATATCTCGCTCGTATTAGTACCAGTGGTTTTGTGAAAAGGCCTTAGTCTCCAAATGCTGATAGGCCGTAAAACTTCATTAATTCATTCATTCACCATCCATCCATCATCTCCACTTATTGAGCATCCCCCTCGTTCCCCCTATACCGTGCGGATAAGACCTAACATGAGATACTGCGCGAAAGACCTCTCTCTGTCTGTCTGTCTCTCTCTCTCTATCTATCTCTCCCTCTCTCTCTCTCTCTCTCTCTCTCTCTGCAGTGCACTTGAACAAGATTAAATCACTGTACAGACGTCGATAAACAAGCAATATTTACATGTCGCTAAGCGGTGTGATTACTTCCCTTGATTCACCCAAGTAACCTTCCGGTTGGGGGCGCAACGTGTCTCGATCCTCACAGCTTTGAGCTAATGAGCTATCTTTGTGTAACTATATAATCTTTGGTGAGGTGCAGCCCGTTGTTTGGAATTGGTTGGAGATATCAGCGTTGGCCGAGGGTTACAGGAGTTGGCGCCTGTTGTTGGCGAGAGAAGGGGTTTGTCGGAGTCTGTGAGATTGCCGGGTTTTGTTGGTGTTTTTCGCGTCTTTTGTGTGTATGAGTTGTAAGTGCCTAGAGAGAGCTTTCCTTGATTGGGTTATCGTCTTCGGTATTTATGTCCGAGGTGTGTTGCGTAGAGGCGCAGAGACTGGCTTGCTCACGCGGGTTTGTGTTTATTTGCTTTCTTTGCAAGTGTCGGGTTGTATTGTGTTAAATGTAATTAAATTCAATTTTCTTAATTTGCACTTGTTGTGATCCTTTATAATTGTACATTCGTGTGTGGAGTGTGCGAGTGCTGTTTTGGGTAATGAATGTCGTCGATTGTCATGTAGTTGTTCATCATGGTGGATTGACGAGCCTAAACACTGGTACCAGGTGGAGAAGCCTACCTTTGGTGTGACAATCAAGATAGACTGACTACTGAATAAGGCGAATAACTCGGAATCCAGTCTCCCGGATGCATTATATAAGTAAATAATATATACTGTTTGACTAACTTCTTACCTTAACAAAGAACAGAACTAATCTCGTTCAATCTATATTAGTCACATTGTTCACTAAGATCCTATCACTTTTCTCTTTTTCTTTCCAGATTTATTCATTCAAAGCATTTTGACAACGCAGTATGATTTATCGTGTCCGAACACAGCTTTTAGCATAAAACGTGCACTTAATATCTTTTTCCACAAATACACGTAAACGTCATAAATACAAGTTGTTGTTTTGGCCTTATCTATTGTGGTTGCAGCAAGTGCTAGGAATACAAAGACGTCACTGATTAATCAATCTCTGTTGCACATTCAGGAGTGAGCTTGTCTGGTAATTTGACCTAGATACCCATGTATTGGTGTATCAGAAATGGATAGGCACGGCCGTATTCATGAAACGACTTGCACAAAAGCAGACAATAACAAGTAAATAAACCATCCTCCCCCATCTTCATCCTGCCCTCTCTTCTCCTCATACACACGCTCACGTCAAACCATACGGGCGAGAACAGTAGTGGGCTGCATATGAACCTACTATTTTAGTTGGTAACTGCGTCGAAGTTGTCTACTGCGTTGTTCACAACTACGACAGTAAGGTCTGCATGAGACGCTACTTGGTCGCCACAACAAAGTAATGACCCAGGGGTGTAATTCATGAACTTGGACTTTCGCGAGCACTGGTCTTGGACTTGTGAGTCCAGGACTAGTCCCAGACCACAGCTAGTCTATGGACTAGTCCTGGACTCAACGAGTCTATGATTCACGAACCCAGACTGGGTGTTGACTTGAAAGGCTGGGACTGATTGACCTAGTCCATGGATTATTTTTAGAATGATGTGGATTTCCCGGGGATTCCGCCCAGTGCGCAAGCGCATAGCGTACCGCTTTAAACTTCCCGTCAAAAATGACGGCCACGATCGGTAGCAAAACCTCGAAGAAAAGCCCCGATTTCACGGAGCGAGAATCGGTAGCTATCATAAAAGCGGTGTCAGCAAGATACGGATACATTAACAGCAGCATACACACAGCCCAAGCAAACAAAAGAAGACGGACAGCGTGGGAGGGCGGTGACAAATGAAGTGCGAGCTGAGTGAGGCTGGCTCGAGTGTGTGTGTGTGTGTGTGTGTGTGTGTGTGTGTGTGTGTGTGTGTGTGTGTGTGTGTGTGTGTGTGTGTGTGTGTGTGTCACCGTTTATAAAGTTCATCAGCAAGAGGCAAACGAGCAGAAGATCAAGTTTGACAATATGGCAGGATTTCCAAGTGAGAGCCATTGAAATTCAGTAAGGAAGGGATGGAACAATAATCTGTCTTGATGAGGAAAAATATACACACACAATGACACACACACACACACACACACACACACACACACACACACACACACACACACACACACACACACACACACTCCAGCCTCAGCGTACCGCTTCAAACTTCCCGTCAAAAATGTCAGTCACGATCGGTAGCAAAACCTCGAAGAAAAGCCCCGATTTCACGGAGCGGGAATCGGATAGCTATCATAAAAGCGGTGTCAGCAAGATACGGATACATTAAAAGCAGCATACACACAGCCCAAGCAAACAAAAGAAGACGGACAGCGTGGGAGGAGGTGACAAATGAAGTGCGAGGTGAGTGAGGCTGGCTCGAGTGTGTGTGTGTGTGTGTGTGTGTGTGTGTGTGTGTGTGTGTGTGTCACCGTTTATTAAGTTCATCAGCAAGAGGCAAACGAGCAGAAGATCAAGTTTTACAATATGGCAGGATTTCCAAGTGAGAACCATTGAAATTCAGTAAGGAAGGGGTGGAACAATAATCTGTCTTGATGAGGATAAAATATACACACACAGTGACACTGACACACACACGCACACACACACACACACTCGATCAGCCTCAACTCACTTTCCCCACCAAACTCGTGAAACCCTGGCGATCGTCACACATTTTCTCAGTTACCAAAAATAAAGCAATTTAATCTGAGCAGTGTTTTCATAACACAGATGCAATTTTAATGTATCGTTTTCATAGCATCAGACAACACTAGCATTGTACCCAATGTCAATAGCAGCAGGCAGGTTCGAGGACAACACTGTTTACTGGTGTCGCAGCGGTCCGCGCTTCAGCTATAAATAGCAGTGCGCGAAGCTCGGCGACCTGCATTTCCAACTGTAAAATGTAAGCGTTTTCACGACCTATTGATGCAATCAACATACAGCTTTCATAATTTAATGCTGTTCATGGCTTATACTTTCTTTGGATGGGTTTCCAGTGTCCCAAAATACAGCTTATTATTTGCGAACCGTGAACAGGTCGGCCATTTAATTTCGCGCTGGTCTTGGACTTTGATGTGTAGTCTAACAAATCCTTGGACCACCGTAGTCCGCAGTTCAGTCTGCCGACTGAACAAAGTCCACGTTCATGAATTGTAGACTACGACAGTCCAAGTTCATGAATTGTAGACAACGACAGTGGTCCGAGACTAGTCTTAGACCACGCTGAAAGTCCAAGTTCATGAATTACACCCCAGATTATTACCTTGGGATATCCCATCTAATGCGCATGCGTAGTGGTCACGACAAGAGGTGAACTAGCCAACTCCTTGCACAGTTCAATGGCCGACGTGTTGCCGGTTCGCACAGAAAACGCTCTATTTCGGGATACTAGCAACCCATTCAAAGAAAATGTCAGCCATTCAAAGCATTAATTTATCAAACCTGTATGTTGAATGCATCACTAGGTCGTGAAAGCTTTCAAATTTTACAAATCCAATGCAGGTCGACGCATTCACGCTGAAGCATGAGTTACCCGTTGCCATCGGTCACGGCGTCATCCGTCATCCTTCCGGCGGAAGGATGGCGGTTGACTGATGACGCTTCTCTGTAATACGCCGTGACCGATGGCAACGGGTAACTCATGCTTCAGCGTGGATGCGTCGACCTGCATTGGATTTGTAAAATTTGAAAGCTTTCACGACCTAGTGATGCATTCAACATACAGTTTTGATAAATTAATGCTGTGCATGGCTTACATTTTCTTTGGATGGGTTGCTAGTATCCCGAAATAGAGCGTTTTCTGTGCGAACCGGCAACACGTCGGCCATTGAAATTTGCAAATAGTTGGCTACTTAGCCGTGTAGTGCTGACACAGACCACCACTAAATTTTGGGTTGTTTAGTGGCCAACTTAGGAGGTAACTACGCGTAGTGAGCTTTCATGCAGACCTTACTTCGCAATTTAGTGGCAAACTTCCGATTTAGTTGCCTACTACCGTGTAGTAGGTTCATATGCAGCCCACTACGGTTCTGCAGGTCAGGAAAAACAAAACGAACATGCACACCATAAACACGTCAACATGCCCGGGGGGGGGGGGGGGGTAGGGGGGGGGGAAGCTTGCGCTACGTTTCATGCTGGGTGATTCAGGCATTGATTACACCATAGATGACGTCATTACCTTATGATGCGGCTGCGGCGATTTCGATCATGAATCAAGGTGCGAGCATTGAGTTATTGGCCTTCTTTCGTCGCAACAACTCTCTCATCACTGCCCCCCCCCCCCCCCCCCCCCCCCCCCCCCCGCCCGTCTCTTTCGCAGCCAACCTCATACCTCCCATGCATTCAACACCCATACGCACCCCCCCCCCACCCCACTCCCATCCCACTACACCCCCACCCCATCCCACCCCCATCCCTAAACCACCACCCCACCGCACGCCATCCTACCCCCCACCCCTCAGCTCCCTCTCTCCCGTCTGCTTTACCTCTGGGCTAGCTTGCGTTCTGCCGTGATTTGCGTGCCGGTCGGGCCAGACGTAATCAAATTTACGTCGGGAAAATGGCGCGTTGGGCAGACGTACGTCAGGACTAAAAAACTCCGATCAATGGGGCGGTGCTGGAAAGTGGCATCCAACGGCCAACTTCAAAGGGCAGGAGACGCGTGGGCACACGTCCGCCATTGCTGTTGTGACGGCAACAACTGGCGCAGTCATTTTGGTCAGGTCCTGCGGAAGGAGATTCTCGTGTCTAATCCCAGTGGGATGTGCCCCGGCGTCGGAGATAGTCGTGGGTGCTCCAAGAGCGTCTGTTCAATTTAGAGGCGTCTGGTTGTATTGACTGTTGTCTTGGAAAGCTGAGTGTGTTGCTTCTCGGCGTAAGAGTGACTGATTCAGAGGTCACGTTTACCGTCTGCACATTACGTTCTGATGGTACATGTTCATGAATATGCGATGTAGTGTTTATTCTTAGTGGGCGTCAAAGCAAAAGCAAACATGTACACGCGCGTGCATACACTCACTCACACACGCACACACACACGCACACACACGCACGCACAAACACGCACACTCTCACACGCACACTCTCACACGCACTCTCACACGCACTTGCACACACACATGCACACACACACATGCGCGCACACTCATGCGCGCACACACATGCTCACACACATGAACACACATGAACACACACTTGAATACACAGGCTCGCGTGCACAAATGCACACACATATGCAGGAATAGACACACACACACATACACACACACACACACACACACACACACTCACACACTCACACTCACACTCACACACTCACACTCACACACTCACACATGAACACATACACACACACCACACACACACACACACACACACACACACACACACACACACACACTCACACACTCACACACTCACACACTCACACACACACACACACACACACACACACACACACACGCACACACACACACACTCTCTCTCTCTCTCTCTCTCTCTCTCTCTCTCTCTCTCTCTCTCTCTCTCACACACACATACACAAATATGCACACACACACACACGTACACGCGCGCGTGCGCGCACGGACGCACATACATGCACGCCTGCACACACAGACAAGGAATGCTCAGTTGAATAACGCTGACACTGTAAAAACGAAGACGGCAGTGCACATGTCGCATGCCTCTGTTGTCAGCCTGACCCCCTTTCTGCATGACGACGCAGCATTTCGACCTGCGGCAAAGTTCCCCCAAGAAGGGTCTCGAGATGCAGTTGTCATCATGCTGAATTGCCGGCAGCGTAAGGGTGCACTATGCTGCTGCATTATGCTACCGTATGCTACCGTATGCTACGGCGACTTCTGAAAACGAAAGTTCATCTCTGTGATGCCGCTAAGACGCTTTCGGGTTTGCATCGGAACGGAAGAGCCAATAGTATTCCAGGATACTGCAAAAGCCCAATCTGGGTAAATTTCCAGTGAAAGCATGAGCAACGCTGCAGTGGAAATCCGTGTTGTCCAAGGCCGTTATAGGCGATTAGCATAAAGCGCCCGCATGATTTGTGCCTACCATCACAAAATGCCGCGGTATTCTAAGATAAATGACAATCAAACAAAATCGACATGCTGCGCACATCATGCTGAAACACTCCGGTACCAAGCAGGCATTATGCTGCTTTACCATGCCCATGTGTGCTGCAGAAATGCTTGAAAATGACAGTCCTTTTCTGTAATGCCGAAAAGACGTGGTCGAACAACAAGAGATTGATGGGAAAGTAAGGATATGAACATGAACTGGAAACATTCATCGCAGACCAAAAGCATCAGCATCAGGCACGAATATACAGTGTACAGTTCATCTCGATCATCTTCGATATTGCAAAACCGTAATCTGGATGTATTACTCATCACTCTGTATAAAAAGTCCATAGGGATGGAGTTCGTCAAACAGCAAGAAAGCGTGAAAGCACAGAGAGACAGCCAGCATGCATGTCGCCTACAGGCAAAGCAGAGAAAAGCTTTTCTGCATGCAGAAGTCTTGGGGTCTGGTAATCTTCCCTTTGCTGCCGCGTGCTGTATGTCAGGCAGGCCCCCATTTCCGCAATGTGACAGGGTAGTCAGGGCTGAAGCGTCTGGAGTCCGAGGCAAGGCCCAGGGATTGTCAGGGGAAGCGTCTGTCTGTCTTTTTTTCTGTCGTTTACCCCTAGCCCCACTCCTTTTATCTGCCCCCGTACGCCATCTCCCTTCCACATCATCCATGTCTTCTATACCTCTGTGTCTTCTCCGCCTCCTCACTGATCTCTCTTACTTCCAGCCCCTTTCTCCCGATGGCTTACAGCACCTTATCCTTAGCTATCTCTCAATAATCGCTTCCACTGTTTGCAAAGGTGTCTTGCTGCGAGCTGCATGGAGAAGGCTTGCAGATGTCAGCTATCAGGGTTTTCAACATGACAGACACGACGTCATCCAACCAGTCATCTAACTATTGTCAACTATACGCCACTTTTGCAGTTGTGGTGAACACATAGACTGAAAATTGCAGCATAGGTTTAATTAGTGTTTTCAGTGAATTTATTTGTTAACATTTTGTATGTCTCTGTTCATAAACAAAACGTTTACACAAAAACTTGTCGATACCGCACACACACACACACACGTACACAAACACGCACGCACGCACGCACGCATGAACTCACGCACGCACACACGCACGCGCGCACACCCACACACACACACACACACAAAACACAAACACACACACGTATAAACATTAAGAACCCTTCAGATTCTTGTGTCAAAGCCGTGAAGTTATTTTATCAAAGGTTGTTTCCATGTAAATACAACAAACTGGACGTTTTTTGTCTTTACATATTGCCAGTCCGAGAAACAGAAACATTTCAGTCCAGAAGTAAGAGGAGACAGAGAGGGTTAAAGTGTTCATTTCATTTAGCTCCTCACGCGAGAGGAAAGGTATGTGCTAGGTATTTGAGTGGGTCTTGAACTCCAAGAAATACTTCAAAAAGTGATATAATTTCCCTCTGAAATGTCTTTGGAGTCAAGCCTCAAGATTGCCGGGAGAAATGTAAATAATGGGTTCCCTGCAATAACGCGGTGCCGACATGCCACAGGGCATGCTGGCCAATTTCACACTTCATTTCTTTCAGAGTTCACCTCATTAAGGGGATGATGTGATGAGAAGATCTACGACATTTGCACTCCTTTGAAGCTCAACGTCGCGGCTGCAAACTGCCTCTGCATCTCTTCAGATTGGAAGTGTTGGCTTGGTCTCTTCCCTTCATCTCACGCTTCCATCCTTCTCCCTCTCCCTCTCACTCCAAACCTTCAAGAGCTTAGCACCACCCCCTTACTTTAGCCCTGTACCCCTCACCCCCCACTCCCTTCTATTTTTTCCGCTCGACGATCTCACCGCATCGCGTTTGTTTTGAACGCTGTTCAAATGACACAGTTGCCTGTGAAATAGCTCTCCGCGGTAAAAGCCAAATCTCATGATTGGAATAAAGCTCTTTGATTGATTGATGAAATATTCAACATTTTCATGGTGTTATAAACCCGACGGTAAGGCTGGAGGCGGGAGGATGAAAGGCAGTAGCCGATAAGACTGGAACGGTCGATGGGGCCCCTTTTAAGAAAATGGATGCCCCATGATTTGATGGTTGGACTCAAAGACTCGCAATAAACACGCCTGGGTAGTAGCTCTTGAAACTCGCGCCAACGTCGAAAAAATTGACAAGAAAGGCTTTTTCATTATCTCACGATTATGCGGTTTCAGATCGTTTTATTTCCGAAATGCGATTAGCCCTGCTGGCTGGGGGGGACAGTCGCACGGCAAATTGGATTGCTGCGGAGCCAGGACACCACTCGACCTCGCAGTCGACGCCCCTCCTCAGTGTCTGGAAGGAAAAGAGCGCCCAAACCTGCCCCCGAATCTTGGCCAATCCCAGGGCAGATCCTGGCTCCAGCCCCGGTCTACCACTTGAATGGACAGAGCAATACCCTCACCCATTTGCCCGCCACCCTTCCGCGGCAGCTGGTCTGCCCAAGGGTCTGACTTTGTGGGCGATGTCTTTCCCAGCCCCCACACCCACACCCACACCCGCAGACCTTGTAGGATCTGTAGGCCCAGATATGTGGTGCTAGGCCGCCCAAGTCTGGGGGTCCGCAGTCCGGTCTGGTGCCATGGAGTCAGGTCCTTAGAGTACGGGTGCGTCCTGACTGGAATGATGACGCGTCATGATGGCCGCCGTCCCTGTGACGAAGCTTTGCTTTCTTCCTGGGCACCCACTATTCAAATGTAGGCGATTCGTTGATGCGCCATTCATTTCAAACCTTCCATTTGGGTTCAGAAATACTGAAAATGCATATTTGTGTATCTATCTTATATCATCTAATCTAACCTAACCTAACCTATTCTATTCCATATATCTACATACTTACCTATCAACTCATCGATCCATCCATCTAGACAGACAGAGAGACAGACATACAAAGATACATGCAGAGAGACAGGCAGACAGGCAGACCGAGAGACACACACACACACACACACACATACACACATACACACACACACACACACAGACGGACGGGCGGACGGACGGACAGACACACAAATATACATACATACAGGCAGATAGAGAGACAGACAGAAAGACAGACAAGCTGAAAGACGGACGGACCGACGGACGGACATGAATAATCATGACAACAGTCATTCGTTTACGACAAGCTTTGACGCATGACTTGGGTTTATTCCAGGCCAGACAGAGACTCTTGCCTTTCCAGGCCAGACAGAGACTCTTGCCTTTCAGACGCGACAAGAGCAATATGCAGTTAACGTGGAGCGTTCCAGCCGGCAGAACTGCCGGGTTCTCCACGATGCTGTTGCCGTTCTCTCCGCAGGACTCTCACGGCTCTCACGCCACCCAGGCAGAGGTTCCAGTCAGAGGAGCAGAGCCCCATGCCTCGACCAGCGTTGGGGGATTAATGACGTCGCTGAGCGCACGCGCTCCTTGTACTCTGTCTTGAACCCAAACGCGCATCTTCCCCCCCTTGCACCCTAATCAACTTTGAAAATGTTACTCGTCTGGAAAATTTCGTACGTCGGAATTCATTTTGCAGAACGGAGATTGTCGGACCAAAAACGGTTCAGGGTGGAACCACGCTGTGACTCAACGACTAAGAATGCAAGTGCGCCGCTGAAAAGTTCCGAAACCGTTTAAGAAAATTGCTTTTAGCTTTCGGGAGAAGGGACGTTTAGCAAAAGTTCGTGTCGTTTCTAGATGCAGTACATCTGTTGCAAATGCTGTAAACAGACATCTGCTTCATTAGTTGCCGTTATCTAAAAAATAAAGTACTTATCATCCCACCATTTTCTATGAAGAAACTCTTCAGTACTGTAGAAATCAATGTGCCTTTCTGCGTCTTGATCAGCTCTCCGATTCATTCTAACTTGCCATTGTTTTTGTCATGTTCAAACTGAGATTTCTTTGGAACATTGTCTGCATCCCCTCATATAGCACAACCAAACAGTAAGAGTCTCTTCTCTGTAAATTTCGGCAACGCCTTGAAATAAAAGGAAACGATAAACTGAACACACACAAATGGGTTGAACCGTATACTGTAGCTTTATAACACTGTTTCAGCAAATCACAATTTCAGTTGCCGAGATCCTGGTGTTGCAAAACAAATATGAATAAAGTTTACAACTTATAAAATATATGCAAATATATCACAATAATCGGTCATTGGTATTGAATGTCGAATATTTCTAATTTTGAAAACTTGATACATGAAATATTGAAGAGGCGCTTTTTGAAAGATAATGGTAAATGCAATGATAAATTAATTGCCATTTTACTTCTGTGTGTGTGTGTGTGTGTGTGTGTGTGTGTGTGTGTGTGTGTGTGTGTGTGTGAGCGAGCGAGCGAGCGAGAGAGAGAGAGAGAGAGAGAGAGAGAGAGAGAGAGAGAGAGAGAGAGAGAGAGAGAGAGAGAGAGAGAGTGAGTGAACGGTTTATTGAAGAGGCTGCACTGAGCGAGCGAGCGAGAGAGAGAAAGAGAGACAGAGAGGGAGAGATAGAGAGAGAGATACAGAAAAAGAGAGAGACAGAGAGTGAGACAGAGACAGACAGAGTGACAGAGAGAGAGAGACAGAGAGAGAGAGAGAGAGAGAGAGAGAGAGAGAGAGAGAGAGAGAACGGTTTATTGAAGAGGCTGCATTGAGCGAGCAAGCGAGAAAGAGAGAGAGAGAGAGAGAGAGACAGACAGACAGATAGACAGTCAGACAGACAGAGAGAAAGATAGAGAGACAGACAGATAGACAGACAGACAGAGAGATAGAGAGAGACAGAGACAGACAGAGAGACAGAGAGATATATAGAGAGAGACAGGCAGATAGATAGGAAGAGACAGAGATAGAGAGAGACAGAGAGACAGAGAGAGAGAGAGAGAGATCGGTTTATTGAAGAGGCTGCACTGAGCGAGAGATAGAGAGAGAGACAGAGAGACAGAAAGAGAGAGACAGGGAGAGAGACAGAGAGAGAGACAGAGAGAGACAGAGAGAGACAGAGAGATAAAGAGAGAAAGAAAGAGAGAAAGAAAGAGAAAGAGAGAAAGAGAGCGAGAAAGAGAGAAAGAGAGAGAGAGAGAGAGAGAGAGAGAGAGAGAGAGTTGGACGCTTCATTGGTCAGGCTGGCCGCCCTTAATTTAACGGTTATAATGAACAAATAGTTCTTGTTTTTGTGAGATGGACAATTATTCAACTGTAATGGTTGATGGGCTTTTGTCTGTCGTGATCATTTATCTAGTATTGAGAGAATATCTAGTATTGAGAGAATTGTTCGTTCTTTACATGCAATCTTTGTTAGACATAGTCGCTCAACATTCAATCAATCAGCATGCATTTGCAGATGACAATCAGCTCTACAAAGACACCACCTTAGATTCCAACCCACGTTAGACACTCTGCAGACCTGTCTTTCTGATGTTAAGTCATGGATGTCACACAACAAACTCCAGCTAAATGATTCCAAAACCGAATGCCTTCTTGTCAAGTCTCAGAGACTAGTGACGCCTCCATCCCTCCCGTGTTCTGTCAGAGTTGGAGACGCTGACGTCGCCTTTGTTCCATCAGTCAAAAACCTTGGTGTCACCCTCGACTCTCATCTCTCTCTTTCCGACTTTGTCCAAAACACTGTCAAATCCGCATACATACAACTCAGACAGATAAGCGCAATCAGACACCTTCTCATTACTCAAACTACTACTATCCTAGTCTGTGCTCTTATTCTCAGTCGCCTGGATTATTGCAACGGCCTTCTTGCTGGATGTCCCGCATATCTCACAGATAAACTTCAAGGAGTGCAAAATGCTGCAGCTCGACTCATCTGTAAGTCAAAAAAGTCAGATCATCTCACTCTTCTCTTCCGCTTTCTCCACTGGTTGCCCATTAGTGCTAGAGTCCAATACAAGATTGCCTGTCTTTGCTACTATTACTTCGCTGAATCTCTTCTTCAATATCTCTCTAAACCCATGCGCATCTACACATCCGCTAGACAGCTACGCTCTTCAGCAGACACAAGAATCCTCAGGTTCCCGGAGGACCCTCCATTTAAAACAAAAGTTGGTGGACGCTGTTTCTTTTATCAGGATTCCTCTATCTGGAATGACCTCCCCGCCTCTGTTCGTCACTCTACGTCTCCCTCGACCTTTCGCTCTGCTCTCAAAACTCACCTCTTCTTGAAATCTTTCCCTGATCCTGTCTATGTTTTTTCATCTTCCTCCTCTCACTGTTCTCTTTGTACTAGCTTGCCTAAGCCCCCTGCCCCCCCCCCCCCCCCCTCCTGTCTCTCCTCCCCCTCTCTCCAGTTTCATGGCTTAGCGGTGACGCTGTACATCAGTTTGTTGAATGTCTGAAGTGAATGCCTGACTCTTATGTTATTAAGTTTAATAAGTTGTGCTTGAGGTGAGTGACTGTTATTGTATATTGTAATGGTTGTGTATCTATGCGCCTTGAGCATGTCTTAACTCATTGGTAAGGCGCTATATAAATCCACACATTATTATTAATAGTAGATACACGTAGCTACATCCCTCGTCTTTTTTAAAAATTACTCCTTCCAGTAAATGAATATATCTCGCTCTTTTAGGAGTCTATATAAATGTCTTTTCCTTAAACCTTCATACACTTTAATTTTGAAAAGTGTTTCTCGTCCTCAAGGCATAAACATTGGATGCATCGTTCTTTGAGATTCTGCAAATAGGTGTACCAATTATTCATTGTAAAATCTTTGATGACGAAACGGAAACGTACAAATGCATTGCGAATTTTTTATGGTCAGGCAAACCAAGTATTTTTCTAATCGAAAATGGTTTTTGAAGGACATATACAGTTAAATCATACGCTGTTTGTACAGTGTTCATGTCATTTTTGCTGATGACAGTATTTCAACCCCTGCTTGAATTGTTGCAAAAACGTTTTTCGTTACCAGCTTCACCGTTCAGCCACACATAACTCAAGCCGAACCTACATAGACAGTTTTCTATGAGTTGTGCCCAGTTCGTCTTTCATGCAATTTTAATGCCGCTTAGGATGATATATTTTTTATTTGGAGGCCTGTTTTCATTGTAGATAGTACTTCACTGCGCTTACAACGATAGACATGGGATACCTGCCAAGATCTCCGTAAACCATTTGATTGGGTGTTCGGTTGTCCAACGCAAAGATATTTTACAGGCAAATGCATGTATCTTTTCAGTCCCATCAACGTTGCCCATTCCCCATATATCTGCCTCAGAGAGAGAGAGAGAGAGAGAGAGAGAGAGAGAGAAAGAGACAGTCAGACAGACAGACACACACACATACACAGACAGACAGACACACACACACAGACAGACACACACACTCACACAGACAGCCAGACAGACACACAGACAGACAGACAGACAGACAGACAGACAGACAGACAGACCGGCAGGCAGGCAGGCAGGCAAACAGACAGACAGACAGACAGACAGACAGACAGACAGGCAGGCAGGCAGGCAGGCAGACAGACAGACAGACAGACAGACAGACAGACAGACAGACAGACAGACAGACAGACAGACAGACATGCAGAGACGGAGACAGACAGACAAAGAGAGAAAGAGAGACATAGGCAGAGATAGATAAATCCGTATATCAAAGTTAGCAGGTTCCATGACGAAGCGACAGAAAAGTTTCCACAAGCATAAACACGGCAAGGAATACATGAAGAAGCAATTTATTTTCCGTTTTCGCAATTTCTACGAGGCGCACTTTTTTGTGGAGAGTATTGCTTGTCTGACAACTTTAAAACTACTTTTCTTCAGAGTTGCACAACTCAAAAAACGAAAGATTTTTGTAGGGCAACATTTATTTCGAGTATCCCTTATACACAAACGACGAGAAGACTATCTGAAGGCATGCTCCATATGCTTTTCCGATAAGAACAAAAAGTCACTCTCCCGGCCACCAGACAGACGACTTGAGATGAAAAGAAAAATGGTCACTTCGGTCCCACTGCGCAAACAAAGCGGCTAGTTCGCATTCACGGCATCACCATTTTGATGGAAATGCATTTTGCTCACATCTGTAAACCAATCAGTCGGAGAGTACGTGCCCTGCTTTAAAGCTGGGCCATTTCCTTCCTTCCAAATTCGCTTTTTTTTCCCTCCCAGTTTCTGGCTCCGCCCACACCGGGAATGTCAGGGTGACCTAGTCTTTTGTCGCGTCGTAAGGCGGTAGAGTTACGTGGCTGTAGCTAGCAGGGAACCGCTGGAAACATTTTTTGGTGATGCTTCTGACTTCCTAATCGTTTGAAGCGGGCGGATGGTCTGCCACTACTTTCTGTCCGTACTCAGATTGTGGGCGATAACGCGGTAAAAAGAATTTAAAAAAATGTCAAGTCTTTACATTTCATCATGATGGAAGTAAAGCATTAAGATCTCCTACGCATGACTGGACACCATGTCGTTTTTGAAATTGCTGGTTGACAACTGATGGAAAGGCTTAACAACATTACGCCATGGCGATTATTTCTGACTTAACGCGGCCTGTTTGGGTTCAAATCCCAATCATTAGAGCTTCCCTTCGTCGAAGAGCGTGTGCACAGGGCACATTTCAGCGCAATTCATACTCACCGGAGCAGAGGATACTTCTTACGTAATCTTTCCCTCACAGTAACGATCTCTCCAGATTCTAATTTTAATTCTCGTTTTTCTCAATGCAAAACTGGGAGACCCCTATTCTCTTCAGCCTTTTCAAACATCTTTCCACACTCAGCCCTGTTTCGATGCTAATATTTCCACCCGCCACACGGCAGGACTGGGTACCCCCTCGAATCTCCTCCATTCCCCAAACCTGTGCAAGGTGGAGGTTGAGACGACCCCTCTATACTTTCCCCGCGCTCAAACGCTCCTGACATCATGTAACACCACGGCAGCGCGTCACTTCAGACGGACGCTGCATCCTGGTGGGGCATCATTTGGAACACGAGCTGGGGAGGAGGCGATGGAAAAAGTTTTCGCAAAACGCTCCTGGGCTGCGGGCTGCGGAAAGCCGCGGTAATAAGTCGGCGTCTTTTTCCAGCACGGAGGTCCCGACTTGAGCATCTCGGGCTCCGAGTAGTCAGGCAGTGGCGCTAAATTCATTAGATCAAATATTCTCCAATTCGCGCCACGTCAATCAAATGACAGACCCACTGGCGGCGCAAGAGGAGGAGCGGTTTTATTGAGCCGAAATCGCTCCTCCTGTTTGACTTGAATTTCCATTCTATCATTCGCCCACAAAGGTCCCACACGCTGGTCCGGCATGGCGCCTCTCTTGCTGCCATGGAGACCATTTTCACCTCTCTTTTTTTTTTAACCTGCGCAGCTTGCACGAGAGGTTTTGTCAGGAAGTTTAGGGAAAGCTGTCGTCTCGGGCGGGATGGCCCACCCACTCATTCCCACTGCGCGTGGTTCATGTGTGTGTGTGTGTGTGTGTGTGTGTGCGTGTGTGTGCGTGTGTGTGTGTGCGTGTGTGTGTGTGCGTGTGTGTGTGTGTATGTGCGCGCGCGCGAGTGTGTGTGTGCGTGCGTGTGTGTGTGTGCGTGTGTGTGTGTGCGTGTGTGTGTGCGTGTATGTGTGTGCGTACGTTCTCGTGTGTGTGTGTGCGCGCGCGTGTGTGTGCGTATGTTTGCGTTTGTGCGTGTGTGTGTGCGCGCGCGCGTGCGTGCGTGTGGGCAAAAAAGTATATTATCAGTGGAGGCATCTAACTTTAAAATGATGGATGGGATATTTAATTGCATGTCAAACATCCAAGCCGAAAATTTGAAGCATAAAGACCTTTATTCGCTTCGTTCCAACGAAAGTTTTTTTGTGTGACAAAGAATGTAACGCGTAATTAGATACACGTGGTGCAGAAATTACATCAAAGCAATAGAGATGAACAGATATGAGTAGTGGAGGGCAGGCGGTATGAGAAGGGCATAAGCCATGTTTCCCACAGAGACTGTACCGCAATGCAAGTAGTGGGAAAGAACGAGACAATGCTGTAAGATAGGGCCATCAGACACACATCGGTTACCACAAGGCAGATGTTGCCACTAAAAGTAATGGTGATAGTAGTTGTTTTATGTAGCGACTTGTTACTCATATTTGAGTCTTACGCTTTTCCCTATACTCCAGACATATTTCCTCAAGACATTGCCACAAGACTATAGCTCCTATTACCACAAGACACTGCACCGCAAGACACCCAATGCCGGAGACATTCAAAGCCGGAGACACTCGATGCTACAGACAGACAATGCCAAACGACAGACATGGTTTCCGTCAAGGCTGGAGGCACCAGGAGGCACACACAGAGCCCCGTCATTGAAGCGGGACAGTTAATAGCAGGTTCAATATCGTCTGCCCGAACCGACATGAATTATGCATTTGGCGGAGAGACGAAGCGACCTGGCGACGCTCTCAGTCCCTGGAGTGTTCCCCAGTCCTGATGAAAGGGATTCTGGACGCGCCATCGCTGGAGGCAATTAAATTCTGAGCGCGCGGTTCCTTCAATGCGAGGAATTACGTAGCACCATTCATGGTGTGACAAAGTTTTTCTCCCCTTCTTTTTCTCGACTTGCCTGCACGCAAGATCCCCGTCACCACTATGGCGGGTCACGCTAGGTTGGTGCCCAGCAGCGTCCGTGTCACAGGTTCCCATTTAATCCCTGTGTGGGGCGTCTCTTGTCCCGAGTATTACTGTCGATGACGCCTTTGTACTTGCACGTGGCGGCTGTCTCGTGGTCCAGGAAGCCGGTCGAAACCACTGATGCCCATTGGCTGTGCAGGTGACGCGGTGCATGAAAAGTAGGGCCACTTCTGTGCACGCCCATGCGGATCGGTTCCCATGGCAACTGCTTCTTTGGCGTGCTCTGTCCAGACAAAGAAGTTTCCATGATTTGGATAAGTGAGTGGTGATTGCTTTCGATGCTAGACCTGGGCAGGGCCAACGACTGGAGCTGTTTTTCACACTTTCCCATTGAAGATTGCTTTCCCTAGAATAAATTGTCTCGGCCCTTGTGCCCTTAATCTTGTCTGTTTTGTAATCACCTTTGCGAGGGGAAATGATCTCTGCGAGAATCGGTCACTGAAGAGAATTCGACCTTACACGCAACTTGGATACAGTGGCATGTCTCGAGGTTTGGGCCACTGTGTTCGAAAGAGCAAAAGGTTCAACCTCAGTAGAAATGAATCAGATCCATCGTCTTTCATTCATATCTTCGACTTTAAAAGATCAGCCCATGCCTCCCTAGTTAGCCTCGACAAGATCCTTTGACCAAGAGAAGTAAAGGGAAAGAACTTTCTCTGCATTTGGATGCTGCTGGGTGCTGAGAATAATACATTCTAATCATACATTCGCCTGTAGCCCCGTCATCCCGGGCTAGTCGCACACGTACTATGGGTTCTAAATCTCGCCGGCGCTGCGCGGGGCTTTGCAAGATTGACCACAATTTAGTTCCCGTTACATTGCATCGGGCAGGCCAACAAAACAGTCCTGGCCCGCCATGGCCCGTCAGGGTCGCGCCACATCGACCAGCAATCAGTGTGTATGGCTGCGATCCTCCCCAACGACTCCAGCCTTTTCAAATATCCGGCCTCTGAATCCCCTTCAATTTCCATCGAGACGAGTGCCACCGGAACCCCGATCACCCGGCTTGGGTCTGGCCCCATAGACGTCTGGAAGCGACTGCGCTCACGTCCTCAATGGCAGAGCAGTATGCAGGGTCGAGAGGGGACCCGGAGTTTTGTTCGGTATCTCCAGCCTTTTCTGGTGTTGATGGGTGGCTCGCACAGTGGTCAGAACTGGTGATGTATGCGGCCAGGCATCTCCGGCACGCGCGTTCGAAACAACCGAGTGAAGAATCGTCCTCGGGAAAAGTGCAGCCTGGGTCACCTCCCGTCACGACTGAGGAGGTCAGAGTTCAGAGGTTACAGGCTTGAAATAAAGGGTGTTGATTTGACAGTTTTTCTCTTTAGATGGAAGTTTAGAAATTGAAAATCATTTTAGGATAGGGAGAAACAGTTAATTATTTATAGGTGAATGACAAATTTGGAAGAGAGAAAGAGAGAGAGAGAGAGAGAGAGAGAGAGAGAGAGAGAGAGAGAGAGAGAGAGAGAGAGAGAGATTAAGTTTATTGTCAGGCCACCGGCCTATCACAACAAGTAATACATAATAAGCTTCATCCGCCATTGCAATACCAACAGATTCCCTCCTCCTTCACAGTGCATAATACAAATACATTGATAATTGTCTAAGAGAGAGAGAGAGAGAGAGAGAGAGAGAGAGAGAGAGAGAGAGAGAGAGAGAGAGAGAGAGAGATGGCATCCTCAGAAGTGTAATGTTCTAACTTGTGATTTCACTTTTAAGAAATATTTTGAAGGCTCACGAAATGTAGAGCGTATCAGTGTTAAATTATTTAAAATATAACATATTTCGCAACGCGTACAACTGACAGGAGGCCATGGCAAAATCAGTCGGTATTTGAATGATTATGAATACAGCAAAAATACCCGGCTTGTTTTTATTTTCTGGGTCGAATGTTAGGTACATTATTTCATTGAAAGTCTGTTCAGCACTGAGTTTTCACACAACTTTAAGTCTCATTTATAGCAGCAACTGCAGTACTAGCAGCAGCAGCAGTAGTAATAGCAGTAGAAGTAGTGGTAGCAGTGGAAGTAGTAGTGGCTGTTGTTGTTGGTGGTAGTGTAGCAGTAGTAGTATAGTAACACTAGAAGTAGAAGCAGCAACAGCAGTCGTAGTCGTTTTAGTAGTAGTAGTAGTAGCAGCAGCAAAAGTAGCAGTAGTAGTAGTAGCAGCAGCAGCAGCAGCAGTAGTAGTAGTAGTAGTAGTAGTAGTAGCAGTAGCAGTAGCAGCGGCAGCAGTAGCAGTAGTAGTAGTAATAATAAAAGTAGTAGTAGTAGAAGTAATAGTAGAAGTAGTAGTAGTAGTAGTAGTAGTAGTAGTAGTAGTAGTAGTAGTAGTAGTAGTAGTAGTAGTAGTAGTAGTAGTAGTAATAGTGGTAGTAGTAGTACTGGTAGTTGTTGTAGTTGTAAAAGTAGTCATGGAATTTGTGTAAAAAGCAACATTGCAGATGTAATAGATTCCTGCATTGTGACCAGCTTTCACTCCTCTTACAAAAGGATAACTGCCTGTATCTTGTATTCAGAAGTGAAGCTACGTCTTTCCAAAATATTGCTGTGCCCGATACAAGTTTGGGGACTAGACTCACTTGCTTACGTATGCCAACATTTCAGTTTTAAAATGTCTACGTCAATCCTGTCTTAAGCGTTGTGTTCATGTTTAGCAATCGCACTTTAGATACACTGTTGCAGATGAGGCTGTTGAACCAGACGTCTGTTTTTGGTCTCCCGGTAAAATCCTTGCAAAGATAGCCTCCACCTCGCACCAGGTGTGTCTCTAACACAGGTACATGATGCGGCAATTAGGAGAGGTACATAGGGGCATACTAGTCATGCATGGCTTAATGGATTGTCAGCAGACCAGCTTCCTCTACACATGTGAGCTCATACCTGCGTGCATGTTTGTATGTGCTTGAGCACGTGCATTTGTGTGTTCGAGTATGTCTTGATGTCCAAATCTTCTAAGTTTTGTGTTTAAAGGAATTTGCCTGGTTGTCTGAGCTCTTCCTCTTTCGCTGAAGATAACCCAGGGGAGCTAAGCCGTGTGGGTTTTTTTTCACTGCTATGTTCTACATCTCTACTTATTTCGAAACCTGCAAAAAAAATCCCATTACCAGGTCTCTCCAGGCTCATTTCAGCCAATATAGCTATGCAAGAATTCCAATTTTCCTTCATCTCCCGCCATCTTCATTCGCCAAGGGGCGTCTGCAACCAAGCTCCACTGCTCTGCACTCTCCAACATGGCGGCTGACCCAGTGTCCCCCACCCCGTTTCCTCAAACTTCTCTCCCCCTCCATCTCCTTCAGACATTCATCTCCTTCCCCCGTCCCCCTTCTCCCGTCCCCCTTCCCCCGTCCAAGTTCGTCTTGAATCTCAGCCGCCCATCCTTGCAAATCGCTGCCCCTCGTAGCCAGCTATTTGCGCAATGCCTCATTTGCGATTTCCGCAATTTTTGACAAATTAGGTGAAGAACTTGAGTCGTTGATTCATTGGGTTACGTCTCCTGCTTGTCATGTGGACTCTTCAAGCCCGAAGTCTGATAGTTCTGCGTCCTCCTCAGTCTGGAAGTATTTCAATCCCAGAATGAATGGTTTGACTGTCTCTCCAGTCTGAGTACCAGGACGGTTTCTATTCCAAGTCCTAGAGATGCGGCTGTTTCTAACATTACATGCAGTTTTCAGTCTCTGCTGCCAGTCTAGAAACTTACAGAGGCAACGTAACTGAAACTGATCTCACTCCGAACTGTATCGATATAGTTTTGGTCAGGACGAGATACCGTTTACATGATATAAAGATACTTAATGTTCCTTTTTCCACACCATTGCTGTCAATAATAATGACTAAAACTGTAATTTGTATTACAATTCTCAGTAAGAGTATTTGTAAACTTATTTTACTCATGGATAGAATATAATAGTTCCATTTTCGTCCGCCTTTGTACTGTTTGATTGTCATAAAGCCATTGTTTCGATAAGTTGTT
>JAWQFJ010000476.1:37500-42500 GCA_034096865.1 Theodoxus fluviatilis
CTTTCGCTCTTTGTCTTTTGCTCTTTCTCTCATTCGCTCTCTCTTTCTCTTTCGCTCTCTCTCTCTCTCTTTCGCTCTCTCTCTCTTTCTCTTTCGCTCTCTCACTCTCTCTCATTCTCTCTCTCTCTCTCTCTCTCTCTCTCTCTCTCTCTCACACACACACACACACACACACACACACACACACACACACACACACACACACACACACACGCGTATCGATGATTAGAAATAGTACTTATCCCTTACATCATAGTCATCCTTCCTGATACAAGATACTGAAACGGCGAGTTGGCCCTCTCATTAAGGCATCATAGGTGTCAAGTCTCACGTATTTTGCGTGAGTCTCACGCAATTTCAGTGATTTTCAAGTCTCACGGCGTGAGACAAAAACCTCACGTATTTTTGCGTTTTAGTCGGACTGATTTTTTAAATAAAGGTTCGTCTGAGGACAGTGTGAAAGTGTACAAGCCTCGCGGTAAGTGCGCGATTTGCGGAAGTCAGGGGCCGGAAGTCGCTTCTCGCGCATGCGTAGTGTGCTACAACAAAGAGATTCAAAGCGCAATTATGGCGTCTTCTTCGAAACCGCCTGCGAAAAGGGCTCGGTATTCTTCGAAATACCAGTGTGAGTGGGAAACGGACAAAGAGTTTCAGGGGCAGATCAGCAAGTCGGATGCAGGCTCTGATTTTGCTTACTGCAAGTCATGCAAACGGTCGGTAAAGGTATCGGCGTCGGGGCGATTTGACATAGTTCGCCACTTCGCATCTTCAAAGCACAAAGAAGCTTTTAAAAAAGCAAAACAGCACATCCCTCTCGATGTTACATTCCGGAGGCAGTCTAACAACTTGGTCAAGGAAAGACCGTGTCTCAGTCAGAGATTCTCTTCTGCCAATTCCTTGCAAAACACAACCTGCCAGCGACAACCGCCGACCATTTCACCATTCTCATGAAAAAGATGTTCCCTGACTCGAAAGCGGCCCAAGCCTTCTCCTGTAAGAGGACCAAGGCAACACAAATCATCAAACGATGCCTGGCTACAGAATTGACAGCCCACCAGCCACAGAACACATGTTCTTGCATGATGTTCGACAGTTCTACACAGCCTGTGTCCAGAAAATGTTGAACAAGTTCCCATTTGGAGATGAGATCCTGGAACATCTTCAGGTCCTGGACCCCAGCAAGAGAGAGCAGCTGCCATACACTGACATTGTGACACTGGCAATGAAATTTGCTGATGATGTTGACCAGGAAGACCTGCAAGAGGAGTGGGAAGACTTTCAACTCCTGGGTGAGGGTGAGCTGGTACTTTTGGATCAGAATGGAAAAGCCAAAAAAATGGATGTTGTCTGGAAGGAGATCCTCACAATGAAAACATCTTTTGGAGAAGTTAGGTTCCCTCTGCTTGGCAAAGTGTTGCCTTCTCTTCTGTGTCTGCCCCACAGCAATGCTGACAGTGAGAGAGTGTTCTCAATGGTGAGAAAGATCCACACAGATGCCAGAAGCAGTCTGGCTCCTGACACCCTGGCAGCTTTCTTGCAAGTGAAGATGAACTCTGATGAGTGTTGTCATGATTTCCGGGTGACTTCCACAATGCACAAGAGAGCAAAGGCTTGTACTGATGAGTACAACAAAGAACATCAGTGACTGTGGGGTACTGTAGCAGGATGTAAATAGAAAACTGAACATGTGAGTGAGGGGGAGCAGTGGATGTATATAGAGAACTGTCAGAACTGAACATGTGAGTGAGAAGGATCAGTGGATGTAAATAGAGAACTGTCAGAACTGAACTTGTGAGTGAGGGGGAGCAGTGGATGTAAATAAAGAACTGTCAGAACTGAACTTGTGAGTGAGGGGGAGCAAAGCTGTGGACGTAAATAGAGAACTGAACATGTGAGTGAGAAGGATCAATGGATGTAAATAAAGAACTATCAGAACTGAACTTGTGAGTGAGAAAGATCAATAGGTGTAAATAAAGAACTGTCAGAACTGAATTTGTGAGTGAGATGGATCAGTGGATGTAAATAGAGAACTGTCAGAACTGAACATGTGAGTGAGATGGATCAGTGGATGTAAATAGAGAACTGTCAGAACTGAACTTGTGAGTGAGGGGAAGAAGAGGATGTAAATAAAGAACTGTCAGAACTGAACTTGTGAGTGAGGGGGAGCAAAGCTGTGGATGTAAATAGAGAACTGAACATGTGAGTGAGAAGGATCAGTGGATGTAAATAGAGAACTGTCAGAACTGAACTTGTGAGTGAGGGGAGCAGTGGATGTAAATAAAGAACTGTCAGAACTGAACTTGTGAGTGAGGGGGAGCAGTGCTGTGGATGTAAATAAAGAACTGTCAGAACTGAACTTGTGAGTGAGGGGGAGCAGTGCTGTGGATGTAAATAGAGAATTGAATATGTGAGGGAAAAGAAGCAGTGGATGTAAATAGAGAACTGTCAGAACTGAACTTGTGAGTGAGAGGGAGCAGTGCTGTGGATGTAAATAAAGAACTGTCAGAACTGAACTTGTGAGTGAGAGGGAGCAGTGCTGTGGAAGTAAATAGAGAACTGAATATGTGAATGAAAAGAAGCAGTGGATGTAAATAGAGAACTGTCAGAGCTGAACTTGTGAGTGAGGGGGAGCAGTGCTGTGGATGTAGATAAAGAACTGTCAGAACTGAACTTGTGAGTGAGGGGGAGCAGTGCTGTGGATGTAAATAGAGAACTGAATATGTGAATGAAAAGAAGCAGTGGATGTAAATAGAGAACTGTCAGAACTGAACTTGTGAGTGAGGGGGAGCAGTGGATGTAAATAGAGAACTGTCAGAACTGAACTTGTGAGTGAGGGGGAGCAGTGGATGTAAATAGAGAACTGTCAGAACTGAACTTGTGAGTGAGGGGGAGCAGTGGATGTAAATAGAGAACTGTCAGAACTGAACTTGTGAGTGAGGGGGAGCAGTGCTGTGGATGTAAATAAAGAACTGTCAGAACTGAACTTGTGAGTGAGGGGGAGCAGGGCTGTGGATGTAAATAGAGAACTGAATATGTGAGTGAAAAGAAGCAGTGGATGTAAATATAGAACTGAACACACAACTAATGAGTAAGCCTAATGTGGAGCAGTGGATGTAAACCAAATGACTTAATGAGTGATGTACAGTACTATTTTATATTAGCATTATACATGTGCTTGTGTAATAAAGAAAACCCCCCACATATTTTGCCGTTTTCACGGGTTTTGTTTCATTGCCGCGCGAATCTCATGACAAAGTGATCAATCTCATGACAAATCATGCAAAATCTCATGACAAAACACTAAAAGTACTTGACACCTATGAGGCATCTACAATCTCTCTCTCTCTCTCTCTCTCTCTCTCTCTCTCTCTCTCTCTCTCTCTCTCTCTCTCTCTCTCTCTCCTGAGCATCTGCGAGTGCGCGTGCGCGTGTTCATGCACTGTCACGACAAGTGACATGCACGGTGCTCTTTTTCCAAGAACTGGGGGAGGGATGGAGGGAAAGAGGGAGGGGGAGGGGGGAGACAGACGGCGTGGACGGACACGCCCCTTTTTAACGCCATGACAACTCCTGACGGCACCTCGGCCAGGAAGCTCTGGGTCATAGCGACCTGGCCCACCCCTCCCCTTTTAGCACTCCCTTATAGGTGCCTTACCCCCTCCTCCCTCCCCGCCCCCCGCCCTCCCTCCCCCCCCCCCCCCCCCCCCTCCCCAAGTTACGCGCACCCGCCTATTTCCCTACCCCGCCTCCATTTGCTTCCTTCTTCGCTCTCCCTCCACCCCTCTCCATTCCATCTCTCTTGCTCCAGGCTTTTCTAATCCCAGTGCGGCGCCGAAAAAAGAACTGATCCTGCCGTTCGAGACCCCCTTTGGTAACCTTTGACCCCTATTCCCCTCTCTTTCCCTCGTTGGTTGTCCCCCCGTCCTCACCCAGTAGAAAATAATTCATCTCAAAACTCCCGGCTCAGCCCTCTCTGGCCTCATCTTACCCTGCCTAGCCTCCCTGTCTTCTTTTTTAAGAGTGTGTATCTCCTTCCTTCTCCCCCCCCCCCCCCCCCCCCCCCCCTCCCCCTCCCTCTTTCCTACATCCCATCGTGTTTCTCTCCCTTGGTTTGAGAGCAAACTCTCTCTCACTTTCTCCCTTTTCTTCGTTCCTCCTCCTCTCCTCTCTTCCCCCCACCCCCCCACCCCCACCCCCACCCCACCCCCCCACCCCCACCCCTCCTTTTTCTTCCCTTTTCTCTGCATCGTTCACTCTTCGCCTCCCACCCCCCTCTACCTCTGTCCCGAGCCTTTTCTCTGCACCCTTCCCCCACCCCCACCCCTACCCCCACCCCCCTTCTTGCAGACCTGTCTGCCTCCTGCAGTCTCTTATCGAGATGAGCGAACGCATCGCCTAAACAGTTCTATCGATTTTATGATGTAATCAGGCGGAAAATTCACAATTTGGCGAAGGCTGGAGGGGCTGGGTCCAAAGAGAGGGAAAAGGAGAGAAAGGAAGGAGAAAGGGAGGGATGGGGAAGGGTAAAGGAAGAAACACGGGGGTTCAAGGAAAGATAGACAGTGGTGGTGTTGGGAGGGAGAGAGAGAAAGGGGTTTTGTTGAAGAAGAATGAGGATAAGAGGTGTTAAAGAGAGTTGAGAAGAAGGGAGAGGGGGACTAGGGTGAAGTCTGGAAGGATTTCCGGATAAGAGAAGCATGGTGATGTGATTTAGAGAAGGCTAGAAAGAGGTCCAGGGAGTGGAATAGCATTGCCGGAGAGAGCACACAGGCATTAGGTGGGAAAGAGGGAGGGAGCAGGGAAAGAGGGAGGGAGCAGAGAGAGAGAGAGAGAGAGAGAGAGAGAGAGAGAGAGAGAGAGAGAGAGAGACAGACAGACAGACAGACAGACAGACAGACAGACAGACAGACAGACAGACAGACAGACAGACAGACAGACAGACAGACAGACAGACAGACAGACAGACAGACAGACAGAAACAGACAGACAGACAGACAGAT
>JAWQFJ010000476.1:47500-65000 GCA_034096865.1 Theodoxus fluviatilis
CAAAGCTTGAATCAGAAATGTCTGCAATCAACGCAAAATTGAGAATTCAGCATGAAGAAATCGAAAGAATTGATATGAATCTTGACGACCATGAATTGCGCATGCAGGAATTGGAGGGCAAGCTTGAACAGCAAGAAGCTTACAGTCGCCGCGATAACGTGCTGCTTCACGGTGTGACGGAGGAGAACGAGGAACACGGGACGCACGAAGATTGCGTGGCAAGAGAGAGAGAGAGAAAGAGAGAGAGAGAGAAAGAGAGAGAGAAAGAGAGAGAGAAAGAGAGAGAGAGAGAAAGAGAGAGAGGGAGAGAGAGAGAGAGAGAAAGAGAGGGAGAGAGAGAGAGAAAGAGAGAGAGAGAGATGTATTTTACTTTGATCTTTTACTTTGTCACTCTGCTCTGACTGAGGCTGGCAGAAAGGTAGGAAAGATACAAAAGTTTGTGGAGGTGACTGAAGGCGACGAGGGATGGGTGTGGAAAGGGGCGGAGGGGGGTAACGGACGGAGATTTTCTAAACTATTTGATCAGAAAATCAAAGGCAAAGATCGATGATGGAAAGTTATGGAAGTCCAATTAGTTGAAGGGGGTTTGGAAGAGCAACAGAGACGCACAGGAAGTAATGAAGACTAGGGGTGTGGGCAATGACCACTTCAAGTTACCCCAGACCAGCGTCCCTAGTGGGCAACATAGAGTGGGACCCAAGGAATCGACACTCTACACTGACCACTAGATTTCTCTACGTGGTTCTTAATGTGATTTTTGTGATGGGCTGTCTGTGTGCACGCACTCACATGAGATCGGACCGAGGCACATTCTGTACGTGTCAACAGAAGGATAGACGGACGAAATAAAGACAGCATGCGGAGCATTACAGGCACAAACATGCAAGAATATGCTTGCATGGGCATACATAAATGCACACACGCATACAAATACGCACATTCGCAAACATACAGACACACAAACATACACTCAAACACGTATAAACATGGGAGGTCATGCGAATGGATGACACTACATTAAAATATTTATCTGAATACATTTTATTACTGAATAGCGTTGCACTTATTGTCATGTGTTTGTTCAGCAGATTATGGTGGCGATAATGACGACGACGACGCTGCCGACGACGAAAAAGACGACAAAGATGGTGAGACATTGCGTGAAGGGAACCTTTCCAAGTATTGTTTGGTCTGACCAGATTGCACTGTGCAGAGATGCAATGACTGTCTCTTGTCTGCATGTCAGCTGCAGATGTGTCATCCCTCCTGCCACCGCATGCTAATTGCAGCGCCGATAGTGTGCACGGGATCGGCCCTTTTCGAAATGATGCAGCTGGGGAACGGAAATTGCTTAATGAAGAGAAAACCATAAACGCATGCTCTCAATACGACCACTGAGCGACGGAGTGAAGTTAACAATGTGAAACGGGGACGCAGGACCTGATTGATGCGCATAAAAATGGAAGAAGATTGAGGCAGACGAGATAAACGGGAGGAAATGAGAAGGCCACGAACATAAATGATGTATGTTGACACCGCACGTTTTACGTCCTCTGCGATAGTCTTCATCCAAGTCCAGAGTAATGAAAGGAGGAGCTACTCCCTAGGAGGTAAGGGGGTTCTACTGATAAAGTTTTCAAAGCTGGGGAGATTAAAGGGGCTCAGGCACCCACTTGGAAATGCAAAGGGACGAATTAATCATGCATCAGTTCATGGCAGGCTTCTTAGAGGTCACGTCGACATTTCAAATGACATCGTGCCTTGTGCTTAAAGTTACAACTCTGTAGTCGAGGCCTTCTCCATGTGATCGCATCGTGACTAGAAGGCTTAATATTCAATGCTGCACATATCTTCGCCGTGCGCCCTGGGCTGAGAACTGTTTTGGTGAGACTTACAAATGCGGACAAACATGCCACAGCAGTTTAGAAGGAATAATCTGATTGGCCGCTCAGCTGCAACGCTTTACTGCAATCCGTCGTTTTCACGTGACGTCAGCGAAACGTGTGCTCCGCATCGTCCGCCATATTTCTACCCTAGCCGGTTGTTGTCAAGCAGCGACGAGCATAGTCAGAGAGAGAAAAAGACCATGGTGATCTGTGCCATCAGTGGGTGTAGTAACCGGCCTGGGGGTAAAAAAAATGTGCCTATCGATCAGAGGATTACTTTTCACAAGACCCCAACCATTATAAAACACCTGGATGAGGAAACGAGACAGCTGAGTGCCGAACGGAGGAGACTGTCACTGTGGAAAGCTGCCATGCATGTACAGAGAAGACATTGTTACAGCAGAGCAATGGGATAAGGCTATCGTTTGTTCGAGGCACTTTGTGGATGGTAAGTGCTTTTTTCAGTTTTAAATGCCACTGGCTAAATTATGTTAAGTTTATGTTTGATTTGTATGTATGATTCAGAAGCTAACTGAAGCAAGCAGTGCAAATTGTAGACAGTGCGAGTCAGAGTTGGGTTAAATTTCCATCAGTTCAGTATGACTGTGACACAAGTCGTCCAAACGTAATAATTGCAGTTAGGCCTTAAAGTATGTAGTCTTAATTGTGTGCAATGGGACAAGGCTATCGTTTGTTCGAGGCACTTTGTGGATGGTAAGTGCTTTTTTCAGTTTTAAATGCCACTGGCTAAATTATGTTAAGTTTATGTTTGATTTGTATGTATGATTCAGAAGCTAACCGAAGCAAGCAGTGC
The DNA here is from genome assembly GCA_034096865.1 of Theodoxus fluviatilis. Lineage (NCBI taxonomy): Eukaryota > Metazoa > Mollusca > Gastropoda > Cycloneritida > Neritidae > Theodoxus > Theodoxus fluviatilis. The sequence continues at coordinate 50,201 of JAWQFJ010000476.1, forward strand.
AAATTGTAGACAGTGCGAGTCCCAAGGGTTAAATTTCCATCAGTTCAGTATGACTGTGACACAAGTCGTCCAAACGTAATAATTGCAGTTATTATTTAAAGTATGTGTGCATACATGTCTTAAAGGTCACTAACTTTTTGAATGAATCTTAATCGATACATGTATTGTGTGTTCAACAGGCACAAAGGCCTACCTCCACATGCGGAACAATCCTTCATGGCTGCCTACCCTTCATTTGGGACACAAGATATCAAACCACACTCCGGACAAGGCCAAAGATAGGTAAGTGATCATGTTTAGGATCACATAAATTTATATGTTTAAGGCTTATCCAGCTGTATCAGTGTCTAAAAACTCAGTGTTCTACCAAGTGGCGCGATTCATTTCCCTCCACAAACACAATCCAGTCCCCACCCCCTCACATAATAGTATTCATTTAATTTTTACTTCTGGCGCTGTGAGGGACAGGTCAGGACAGGGATTACCATGCTTCTGTTCTGAGTAAGTTCCTGAATGCACTGTTTACTTTATTTGTCTTTCAGGTTTGAACGACTCCGTTCAAGGAGCAAGAGACCTGCATCAACAAGTGGTGAAGGGCCTACGAACAAGAAAAAGAAATCAAGTACATGTACAGGAGATGCAGAGGAAGCTGATGTTGGAACTGCTCTTGACATCACTGACAGTGATGGAGAAAATGGAGAGAATGTGGATAGTACTGAGCAAGAAAATGATGGTGGTGATGCACTTTTGGGTAGTGTGACTGATGACATTGATGCAAATGACCAGTTTGATGATGTCAGAAGAGAAGTTGCAGCCCAGACTGATTTGACCTCACAGGCCATAGACCAGGTGTTGGCTGATAATGCAGCAAGGGTTGTTGAGTCAGCAAAATTGTCTGAGACCAAGAACATCTCTATTTATGATAGGGAGTACTATACTGCAGACAAAGAAAAAATCAAATTTTACACTGGATTGCCAAGTCTAGCAATGTTTGATCTTGTTCTTGATTTAGTTTCACCCCACATGTCTAACCAAACTGTGTCACTCAGAAAGGAACAAGAACTGCTTCTCTGTCTCATCAAGATAAGACTGAACTATCACTTTCAGGATTTTGCATATCAGCTCAAGTTGTCTGTTGCTACTGTAACGAGGAGTTTCCACAGAACACTTGAAGTCTTGACATCAAGATTGCAGATCCTGATCAGGTGGCCAGCTAGAGAAGAACTTCAGATTTCCATGCCCATGTGTTTTCGAGAGAAGTTTGGAAAAAAGGTAGAGCTCTGTCATTGTTGATTGTTTTGAACTTGCAGCTGAGAAACCATCTGGACAAGCAAATGCAATCCAAGTCTTTTCGAACTACAAACACTATCAAACAACCAAGTATCTCATTGGTATTTCACCTCAGGGATCAGTTTCTTTCCTTTCGGATGCTTATGGGGGGAGGGCTTCTGACAAATTGCATGATTGAGGAAAGTGGGATACTCAGTTGCTTGATGCCTGGGGATGTGATCATGGCTGACAGAGGGTTCAACAAAGAAGACCAGGTTCAGTTCTATCAAGCAAAGCTCTTGATTCCAAATTTCACTCATGGAAAGAAACAGCTGCATCCTCTTGAAGTTGAAAACACTAGGAGCATCGCTAATGTCAGAATTCATGTTGAAAGAGTCATTGGCCTTGTACGAAGGAAGTTTGGCATCCTTCAGAAAGAAGTGCCCCTGCAGTTTATGAGAAGCAAAAATGGTGAGCACTCCCCAACAATAGACAATATAGTTCAAGTGTGCTGTTGTATTGTGAATTTGCATCAGTCCATTGTGCCCTTTGATTGAATCTTTTTTTCTGTTATGATGATGACTGGGTGAGCTGTGCGCAATGTGTTTACATCAGAACAGGCTAGATTTGAATTCTGTGCAACCTGTTACTGTGTACAGTATGATGAAACCCATGAGAATAAAATAAGATGTATGAATTTTGAATTGGTGTGTCTGTGACACTGTCATGTTTGTTCAAAAGTGAATGATCAGACTATTATTTAGTCTGTGCAAATGGGACAAACACTATTGACTGAAAGTCCAAGAACTTCAAACAAAAATCATTTTATTTCTCATCAGAAATATTTTATGTTACATTTACATCATCATTCTTAACTACAAATCTACAACATTCCCTACACACTCCATAACATGACAGTCATCAAAGTTTCTAGAGACAGGTTACACCCTCCTGCAGCGCACCATTTCCCTACTGCAGTGCATCATTTTCCTACTGCAGTGCATCATTTCCCTACTGCAGTGCACCATTTCCCTACTGCAGTACATCCTTTTCCTACTGCAGTGTACCATGAATGCATCATGAATTTCTGTAAAAATTAAACCTTGGGATGTACTGGACATTAATTCATCCCCTACAGTTTATGAGAAGGAAAAATGGTGAGCACTCCCCAACAATAGACAAAATAGTTCAAGTGAGCTGTTGTATTGTGAATTTGCATCAATCCATTGTGCCCTTTGATTGAATCTTTTTTCTGTTATGATGATGACTGGGTGAGCTGTGCACAATGTGTTTACATCAGATCAGGCTAGATTTGAATTCTGTGCAACCTGTTACTGTGTACAGTATGATGAAACCCATGTACTTGGTGAACATTGTTTGTAATAATTATTCTGCATTTTGATTGTTTGTTGAGTGTTAGCCAGTGAGAATAAAAAAAGATGTATGAATTTTGAATTGGTGTGTCTGTGACATTGTCATGCAGTGCACCATTTTCCTACTGCAGTGCACCATGAATGTATCATGAATTTCTGTAAACATTAAACCTTGGGATGTACTGGACATTAATTCTGAAGTTAAATGCCAAGATCACTGTATTATTATTATTATTGTTATTATTATTATTAAGGACATTTCGTATGCCTAATCTAAAAAATGCCCTAGGCATGTATACAAAATACAAGCAAACAGGAAACAGCACCAACCGCAAACACATCCACACATCCAACACACCAAAATTACAGCAGAGCACTTTAACTTGTCTCCATTTAGTACAAGCTAAAAGATATGTCAGAGACAATAATATGGTAAATGAACTTCCACAAGCAAATAAGTTGAAAAACATTACAATCAGGCCCCAACTGTCCACACCCACAGGGCAAATTAATGACAGTGGAAACAGAACTATACCACATAAAATTTCAAAGATTAGTGAAAACATTTTACAACCAGTACCACACCTTCCACATAAACTTTCCACTGAGCAAATGATACATTTTAGAATCAGTATCACACCCTACCACTGAGCAAATGAATTAGTCAAACACATTTATAATCAGTATCACACACTCCGCAAAGCAGATGAGACAGTGAAAATACATTAGCACCAGTATCACACCTTCTACTGAGCAAATGAAACATTTTAGAACCAGTATCACACCTTCCATGGAGCAAAATAATTACAGTCAAAATATAATCAGTACAGACAGAAGCTGAAGAATACAAATTCAGTAATTCACTTTGCACACACCACGCTGAACACTTCCTAGGCTCATCACCTCTGTCTGCATCCAATGTAGACTTCTGCTTCCTTTTCTTAGCTGCAGACTGGAAGTCTATATCTTTTAATTTCTTGAACTGGGTGTCCAGCCTGGCTGTTGGAAAAATCCAGTAGGCAGGCAGATCCGTTGGAGAGGTCTCTGAGCGCACTCGGGCGCAGGTCTCCAGGCAGAACAGCACAGCAGCGATGTGGGTGCATGCCTCTGCCAGTCCAGCCATGCAGGTGCAGTGTGCTGATTCCACAGCGCTGTCCTTGGAGATTATGACCCATGGCTCCAGAGGTGTGTTGTTGACAGCGTAGGAATGGGTAACCTACACAAGAAAAGGAAAAACTGTTTAAGAAGATGCGATGATGCAAGTTCTTCACTGGTCTCTGTTACATTTGTTACACACACACACAAGTATTGTATAAAGCCATTCTTTCTCACTCTGTTTACATGCTAATTGCTTTACCTACAGCTGTATCAACCCAAAACTAAGTTCTCTGCATGAAATTGTGCCCCAAGACCCCATATGTATCAAGATTATTGATATTTTACATGATATCAGTTTTTAAACATGTGAAGTTGTAAGCTTCTATTATTTATAGATTTGTTTTTGTGCAGTACTGCGCATGCATCTCTAAATCTCATCATTTATTTCATATATTTTTGATAATTTTGATATGTTATTATTCGTCTATTGTTCTATGACAGAAACTAAATTTCCTGAACTTTTGCTCAATGAAACTGTATCAGTTGTGGGTTTGTAGTCAAAGTAAGCCTATGACACTTCAAAACTTACCGTTGTATCCAGGGTAAACAAAGGAAAGTATGCCTGAATTGTCACTGAATTAATGTTCAAAAAAGTAGATTAAACTCACTTTTGCTCTCAAGAGATGAAAGCCGTTGATTTCCTTGTGTAGCATCTCCCGAATCCAGTCCTCTTGTGATAGCTTGTAGGCATCCAACGACTTGAACGCCTTCATCTGTGTCTTTGAATACCAAGATGTGCTGTTCAAAATAAAGCAAAATTACATTTAATGCAATGTCAACAATTCACCTACTCACACTCAAGATTGAACAAATTACATCACTGGTAAGGCCCAGTCCTGGCTGGACAATTTGGAACAAGAAGTGTCCCCAGTGACTAGACCTATCAGGCTACCTGTTAGTTCTTTTTTTTTTTTTTTTTTTGGGGGGGGGGGGATTTAGGCGGTTAATTATGTTGTAGGCTTAGAGTTGACTTCGAATCACACCTGAACACTTTACAAGAAAAAGGGAACCATGGACTGAAATGTTCAGCCCTATTTTTCTTCTTTCAGTGTACCCTAAATGTAGGCCTATTCTTGTCTTTGAAGAGTTATTTTCTTCTCCCATTTTACACTATACAGCGTGACATTAAATGAAAATGTGACCCTCCATCACAAAATGAGCCACTCGTTGCATTTTGAACATTTTGATATCTGTTTTCAAAAAGAGCACACAACAAGCTTCTCAATGGTGCAATAATCATGAACATATGACTACCCTACACTACACAATTTCACATGACTTTGAAGATCGACACCCTAAAAATATGCTTTTTGAGAAAAACGTGTTTTAAATTTAAGTTTACATACATTATTCCCCCTTTTCCCCTAGCAACCCTTATTCTAGTCTCATGCAATTTGCCACAGAGATGAAGCAGTGGTTTTTGGCTTTGGTTGGCAGCCTACTAGGGTATTCCCCCGTCGATCTGTTGCAGTGGTGGCTACGAAACTTTGAGAAAATCCTTGATGTTGACAATCTGTTAGCGGACGTTTTCTTGTAAATGATTTACCACCACACCCAAAAAACATCATAAAGCATACTCTTACATGTTGATTTCAAACACGAAACTTACTCATACAATTCAGAAGGGACTAGAGAAGCAAAAAACCCACAACAATCTTTAAGTCGACCACTACAACCCCCACCTCGTTTGTGGGCGGTTTGCGCAAAATGACTCGACTGCGCAACCGACTAATTTAGCGATGGAGAGTCACAAATTATTGTCAACTGAATTAACAACTAATTTGAAAATACCTCACCTGCAAACAAGGTATGTGTACACATCCAGGTAGGAAACCTCTGGCCAAGGCATTCTGTCCCGACGAAACTCGCTGGCTTGTACTGTGTAGTGTGTACGGATCCATTCCAATCACAGCAGTTTTCTATGCTCGTCGCTGCTTGACAACAACCGGCTAGGGTAGAAAAATGGCGGACGGCAACGTGCGTATCACGTGGTTGAAAACGACCCATAGAGCCTGAATTTATTTTTAAAAAATATTTGGCATTCGTTGGTATTAATTAATGGCAAATTTGGGCGAAAATATAATGTATGTTTTGAAATTTCTCATGACGCGAATACCATCTGACTTCCAGTTTAGATGTGGATTTTAGCAAAGCGATCAAATAGAGAACCGATCAGGAGAATGCTGCCCACAGCATGAACTTTTTTCAGTGTTTTACTTGCACGACTACTCTCCACAGCGAGGAGGGAAAGAGTATAGAGAAAGAAAGAAAGAAAGAAAGAAAGAAAGAAAGAAAGAAACACAATTTTTTGCACGGGGCCACAGATCACGGTTGTTGGATGCCATTAGCAGATGGTTTCTCATGTTGTCTGCTCCTAACTTCCGGTCAGTGCGCTGACCGCGCTCAGCTTCTGGAGGGGGGTCTGGCAATTGCCAGCCCCAGTGCGTGAACGCACGCGCAGGAATCAGGTCATTCCTGAATTGTCCCAGGGAGAACTGGCATCAACTCAAAATTTTTCTTGAGGGAAGAGGAACGGAGAACGAGACGATCTGCCTACGAGATATAACGGCGAGTACTTATGATCTTTTCGATCGAATTTTTATCGGTTCCTCAGTTTTTCTCTACGTGCAGTTGTGTGTTGATGCCGTGAGAGTGCATTCGTTACTCGGATATTCACATGTGCGGAGATTGAAAGACTTTCTCGATTATCATGGAAAAGTGAGAGTGCATTCGTTACTCGGATATTCACATGTGCGGAGATGTAAGACTTTCTCGATAAGAGTGGTCTGATTGAGTGGCGGACATTGTATACATGTATGATTGTGCGTCGATGAAAACCCCACGTGGGATTCTCACGGTCCGAGACCATGTGAATTCACACATGCCACGAAATATTTTCAGACGGTCCGCCGTTTCACTGAAACTGCAGAGTACCTCATTCGATAATCCAATCTGGCTAAGAACGGCTCTCACAATTTCTACCACGTTTTCTCCGGAATTCTTGCTAACTTACGATCTGTACGCATCAAGTATGTTCAGAGAAATGTGCGACAGACTTGTGCCTCCCATCATAATGATCATTTGCGAATCATTCGGCATGATTCTGCCCGATTCTATGCTAAATTACGATATGTACGCACAGCATTAATTTATCATAGGTGTATGTTGAATGCATTAACAGATCGTGAAACCTCCTACAGTTCACACATCGAATGCAGGTCAACGCAAGCCACGCCGAACATTTGTCTCCAAGATGGCGGCACGCAATGTACTCATGCTGTCCGCCATCTTGAATCTTAAAAGCTAGCACCTCTCAAAATGCCTCGCTCAATCTACGCCCGTCTTCGATTGGCTCGATAGCAAGCAAAGAACGAAACTGCCCCTTCGGCGAGATCTGCGTAGATCTACCGAGATCTTCGCATTTTCAAACCAGGCACAGGTAGCTCCTGGCGCCATAATAGCGGTGACAGGGGAGGCAACTCTGACTGGTAAGTTGCTAAGCAGGGAGCAGCGATAGTCTCCCTTGCCATTGCACGGGAACCTCTCGGTGTTGTGACCTTTGCAGAATGTCACTGTAAAACATTTAAGTGGTGTGAGTTAAATGAGTGTGATAATTAGCTTACTGAGCTACAGTCGAAAAAATTCCAGGTTACCCAGAGGCATAAACCACTTTGATACCGGCAGAGCGAGAGGGTTCTGGTTGGAGCAAATGTCACTGTCAATGACTGGATGTACATGTTGGTTATGCTTTGCATATACTTTCAACATGGCAACACAAGAGTCGTGACCAATAACCTTGCAGTGACTAACCTACTTTCTGACTGGGTCAGAAACAAACATCTTTTTTGAGAAAAACCAAATGTGAGTGGTTGAAACTCATTTTGTAGACAAAATACAACAAACTGAAATGATGTGAACTTTTTTCCTTGAAGTGGGGCCTAATGCCCTGCGTGGCTTAATGCCATGCTTTTCCCTACTACTTCACAGCTAACAGTAAAGCTGTTCACAAACATCCTGCCTGTGATAGCACAGACCAGCCTTTTCTCTTTCTGTTGCCTTGTTTATTTCTACTGTAAGTGAAATGTGCAAATTGTCACCCATCGATCTCGAAGTAGCGGATGTAATAGTCCACTGTTATCAGGAAGGATCTGTCTTGCCAATTGAAGATATCGGTGCCAAGCTTCTGCCACGGTCGAGTTGGGACTTCGTGGGATAGGAGTGGTTCCTTTGGGTTTGCTGGGCTCATACTGGCACAGATGGTACAGGCTGCGATGGTGTTGTGGATCTGTTTTTTCATCCCTGGCCAGAACATGATTTCTCCTGCTCGTTGCTTTATTTTCTCAATTCCAAAGTGGCTGGAGTGAATCTTCGTTATTATTTCTGGACGCATGGCAAGTGGTAAAGTATCTTCTCTCCTTTGAAGATGATTCCATCGGTAAAGTATCTTCTCTCCTTTGAAGATGTTTCCATCGATGGAGGAAAGTTCATCTCTGAAGTTCCAGAACTCACTGATGGTTGATTTGCAGTCTGTACGAAGTTCAGGCCATCCATTCTGTATGGTTGACTTCAAATCTTGCAGTTGAGGGTCTTCTGCAGTGGCTTTCTGAATTTGCTTCATTTTCACATCGGTGACGGGCTGATTCTCGACGACAGTGTGGACGTATGCGTCGATGTCTTCAGCAATTTTCACTGTCTTCTGGTTCTGTTGCAGGTATGGGCGCAAGCCCCGGTGGTGGACTTCTTCGTGAACTCCAATGCTTGGGCGTAATGCCTTGGGGGAACCCTGTGGGATCCCAGTGGGCCCAGAGCCCTGGTTCTGTTGCAGGTTTGGGCGCAAGCCCTGGTGGTGGATTTCCTCGTGAAATCCAATGCTTGGGCGTAATGCCTTGGGGGAACCCTGTGGGATCCCAGTGGGCCCAGAGCCCTGGTTCTGTTGCAGGTTTGGGCGCAAGCCCTGGTGGTGGATTTCCTCGTGAAATCCAATGCTTGGGCGTAATGCCTTGGGGGAACCCTGTGGGATCCCAGTGGGCCCAGAGCCCTGGTTCTGTTGCAGGTTTGGGCGCAAGCCCTGGTGGTGGATTTCCTCGTGAAATCCAATGCTTGGGCGTAATGCCTTGGGGGAACCCTGTGGGATCCCAGTGGGCCCAGAGCCCTGGTTCTGTTGCAGGTTTGGGCGCAAGCCCTGGTGGTGGATTTCCTCGTGAAATCCAATGCTTGGGCGTAATGCCTTGGGGGAACCCTGTGGGATCCCAGTGGGCCCAGAGCCCTGGTTCTGTTGCAGGTTTGGGCGCAAGCCCTGGTGGTGGATTTCCTCGTGAAATCCAATGCTTGGGCGTAATGCCTTGGGGGAACCCTGTGGGATCCCAGTGGGCCCAGAGCCCTGGTTCTGTTGCAGGTATGGGCGCAAGCCCTGGTGGTGGACTCCCTCGTGAACTCCAATGCTTGGGCGTAATGCCTTGGGGGAACCCTGCGGGATCCCAGTGGGCCCAGAGCCCTGGTTCTGTTGCAGGTTTGGGCGCAAGCCCTGGTGATGGACTCCCTCGTGAAATTCCCATGCTTGGGCGTAATGCCTTGGGGGGAATCCTGTGGGATCCCAGTGGGCCCAGAGCCCTGGTTTTGTTGCAGGTCCTGTGGGATCCCAGTGGGCCCAGAGCCCTGGTTTTGTTGCAGGTATGGGCGCAAGCCCGGGTGGTGGACTTCCTCATGAACTCCAACGGATGGGCGTCATGCCTGGTGGAATTCCTGCAGGATCACAGTGGGCCCATGCCTTGTTGGAATCCTTCGGGACCCCATCGGGCGGAGCCCTGTGATGATATTCTTGTGAACTCCAATTGTTAGGAATAGTGGCGAGTTTCATGTTGGTGGCACAAGATTTTGTTGCATTTTGCAGAATGCCTCCCCAACGACGGGGCACACGCAGGCGCAGGATTCCCAGCAGGTCGCAGGACAAGATGGAGTCACTCCCTTCCACTGCTCTGCTTGACCACGCACAGGCAATCTCCGACCACCGCCACTCCAGCGTGGCGCCCCCACGGTCTTTCGGCCGGATCACCTGGGAAGCGGCTATCCTGCAACAGCTGAAGGAGAACAGCGCAACATTGATGGGCCTCTCCGCACGATTGGCGACCCTGGAGCACGAATGGATGCAACTGCTGCCATACAACCCTCCAGCGTGGCCCCCACGGACAGCAGCACCATCGTCTCCCCCACTGCCAGCACCAGCGTGGCACCCACTGCGCGTCCTTTGAGGGCTACAGCGTGGTGCCGTATCTACGGCCGCTAGAGACCTTGCACAATGACCTGACCCTCAAAGACATGGAGTGTAGGACAGCAACTTATGGCGGGGGCGTTGAGCAAGGTGACAAGAGTGGCATACCTAAGAACTTGAGCAGCAGTTAAGAACTTTGATCAGCAGCACAGACTCCCGAAGGCCTTGCCAGTAGATGCGCATGTCCTTTTGACTTACAAAAGCGAGTCTGTGTGTCCGTTAAAAAGGTCAGAATTTTAAATGTTGTCTAAAAACAGGAATTTTTCACAATTTCCTAATTTCGCTAAGGTTTTGGAGATTGGATACCTGACCCATGTATGGTGTATAGAGCAAAGTCATCCCAATCTCTTTATACCAGTTTAACTCTTCCAAACTCATAACATTGTAGTACACATGCTATATTTTCATATTAGGTCACCCGTGTCGGGTGTCATCCGTTTAAAACCCTAACGTTGGAATTTTTTCTCCCAGACTATTAAGTCTATCAACACCCAATTCGGCTTGATGGTGTATGATGACAAAGCGACTTGACCCCGCTTCAAGGTCAAGGTCGCAGTTGCCTTAAATGTTGTCTAAACAACAGCCATTTTCTCACATTCGCTCAGCATGTGAGTCGTGTGGGCTTGCCCTTCTTTTCTGTATATCTGTACATGCACGAGAAGGGGGTATGCTCCAGCCACAGTAGCATCAGCCTTTTCAGCAATCGAACCCACCAGACTCCTTCATCATTAGGAAGATGCCGCAAGCTAGGAAAACATTAAAACCCACAGGGATCATCGCATACCAATCTCAAAACCTATCCCACAAACTCTTTTCATGGCTATGTTTTTATGAGCCTTCCATGAATGGTGAGAGTAGGGGACTTGACAGTATCCAAGCACAATCTCAGTCTCGCAGATATAACATTGGGCCTTGATAAGTTGTTCATTACTTTCCACTCGGCCAAACACGCAATACCTGCACACTCAATATCTCCACTGTTAGTCACGGAATCTACTCTAATATGAACGTTACACTTTTTCTGCAGATGGCACGGTGGTTGCACATACCTACCGGGTATTGTGTCTGTTTTTCGTGCGTCAGTTGGTCTTCTCTCTAGTTTCATTCTCTGGGTTGTGTGGGGGCTGCTATAAGTCGTCTGCAACTCCTTATAGCTGTGGCGGTCAGCCCTCACACAAAACAGGGGTCAAGAAGATTAGTTACATGTTATGATGTGATTGTAAATAATTTTGTACATGGGTGAGAGGTAAAACTACTAGAACAAATAACACTGAGATCAGAACAAGGGACATAACCAGGGTCATGGTTTTGATTAATTGTATGAATGTAGAATTCTGTTTCTGAAGAGGAAAATTTGCAATGTGAGTGATGTGTACATTTGTTTGCACAACCTCAGCCGTGTTATATAAGCAATAATATCTTTGAGGTTCTGAGGCATGCTGCTATGATTATTATACTGTCGTATGTATAATATATGGTGTCACTGGCTCTTTATTAAGAAAGAATACTGGATGTTGTGTTAATCGTTGGTTATTATGCTTTCTTAATAAAGATGCCCATTTTCTCTCTCGAATCAAGTGTGCTGTGGTCTTGTGCAAAAAAGGATTTGTGTGAAAGAATGCAACACAAACACAATTTTTTGCACGGGGCCACAGATCACGGTTGTTGGATGCCATTAGCAGATGGTTTCTCATGTTGTCTGCTCCTAACTTCCGGTCAGTGCGCTGACCGCGCTCAGCTTCTGGAGGGGGGTCTGGCAATTGCCAGCCCCAGTGCGTGAACGCACGCGCAGGAATCAGGTCATTCCTGAATTGTCCCAGGGAGAACTGGCATCAACTCAAAATTTTTCCCCACCCTCCACCCCTAGCTGCCACCAACCTTGTTGTTTTACTAAACAGTCACATATATTGCTTTCCATGTACTGACTGGTTACTCAATTGATCGCGTCCCTAGTGACTCTGGAAGGGTAGGAGCCATGCTTTTTCCCATGGGGTTTTTTACCGCAGGTCCTTCCTTCATATTATTTAGGCGGTCAGCCCTCACACAAAACAGGGGTCAAGAAGATTAGTTACATGTTATGATGTGATTGTAAATAATTTTGTACATGGGTGAGAGGTAAAACTACTAGAACAAATAACACTGAGATCAGAACAAGGGACATAACCAGGGTCATGGTTTTGATTAATTGTATGAATGTAGAATTCTGTTTCTGAAGAGGAAAATTTGCAATGTGAGTGATGTGTACATTTGTTTGCACAACCTCAGCCGTGTTATATAAGCAATAATATCTTTGAGGTTCTGAGGCATGCTGCTATGATTATTATACTGTCGTATGTATAATATATGGTGTCACTGGCTCTTTATTAAGAAAGAATACTGGATGTTGTGTTAATCGTTGGTTATTATGCTTTCTTAATAAAGATGCCCATTTTCTCTCTCGAATCAAGTGTGCTGTGGTCTTGTGCAAAAAAGGATTTGTGTGAAAGAATGCAACACAAAAGAAATACAAGGAAGAAAAGGAGGAGGAAGAGAAAGAAAGGAGACAATTAGATTAAGAAATGAAAATAAAAAAAGGAAAAAGAGAAAGAACGTAAGGGCAAAAAGTGGGACATTGAGAAACACAAAAAAGAACGAAAAGATAGAAAGACAGAAAAGAAAGACTGAACAGAAAATAAACTTTTACGCAGCTGCCTTTAGGCTGAAATAGGTCAGTGTAAAGCTTTTTTTGGTAACGAAGATTGGATTAAAATGCCACATTGAAAAGACACATGTAAAAATATGCTACAGTAACCCAATAAATTATATCCCAAAACAATATGCACTAGACAGTTATTGAATTGAGGTAAAGAATAGGCAATTGTTTCTCATGCAATCCGAACAAAGAAAGGGATAGAGAGGACGGGGGACGTTGACTAGCAGAGAGTAGCAATTCCAAAACCCGTTCTGACTTTATTTTCGGCACAGACCAGTACGAGTCAGTTGATGCGGGTCTTGACGAACGAGTTAGCAGAGTCGTTTATTTCAGGGAGAAAAAACGAATGACATATATTCTAACTGCCCCCGCTGAAGTCATCAGCTACACGATTGTTCACATTATCTACAGTAAAATGATAAATGATGCACACCAGGTGTTAAAAGTCTGGGCTCCTTCATTTCCATTCCGCAGTGCGTCAACTTGAACAAATGGCTCAGATAAACCGCACCACGTGCATGCATAATTTATACGTAAGAGACAGAATGATAATGAAGTTGTTTGAAAAAAAAACTCCGGCTGGAGATTCACTCGTCGAAGACACGTTCGGCTGCAGAGCAGGAAGGGTCTTTGTTGTACGTTATGCTGGCTAGGAAGGCTTTCTACGTAGATACACTGCTGTGAAGATTATAATTCATTGTACTCTTCAGTTGTCGAGAACAAACTTTTGTATACGTACGCATATGAAGTGACATACACGCGCGCGCGCACACACACACACACACACACACACGCTCACACACGCACGCGCACACGTACACACACACATGCACGCGCACACACACACATACACGCACACATACACACACACACGCACACGTACACACACACATGCACACGCGCAGGCACACACGTGCGGGAACGCGCGCGCATTTCATGTGATATTTTTAAATGAAAGAAAATGAGATAAACTTAATTCAAAATATTCTATCAACCTCAGAATCAGACATCTTTCATATATATATATATATATATATATATATATATATATATATATATATATATATATATATATATAGAGAGAGAGAGAGAGAGAGAGAGAGAGAGAGAGAGAGAGAGTTGTACCTTTATCATTAGTTGTAAAGACCTCAACCTTTGGTAGCCATGATAGTGGCTCTCTGAATATAATAAATTGGTTGCAGTAAAAATCAAATGTTACACAAAGCAAGCACTCACGTCAGTGGGTAATTTTTAAAAACCTACTTCATTCAGCAGTATGACATATCCGAGACAAAACTTGCCAGTTACAAAGCGTACATGAGTGACTTCATGTGGGGGCAGTTTTTACAAGTTGAACATTAACAGTTATAGAGGTAACAGCTCACCCTAGTTGGTTTCGAAGCGCTGTAGATGACCTGTGCTGACGGAACATGTTTTCAGTCTCCAAATTTGTCTGCGTCTATAAATCGAAGCATGTCTCATGTCTCGCAAACTAGGAGGGGCTTCCTTAAATGTTCTGTAGTAATCTTTTCTTTTTACGAGTAATACGACGTTGTTCACTGCAAAGCTCTCTGTAGTCACACCAAACAGAATGTTGCAGCTCGATAGAACTGTCATTCGGTCGCACATTAATTGAAATAGGCCCATTTTTCATCATAAGGTGTTTAACATTCCCGGTTAGTGACAGGGAGTCTCAACATAAACATTGCAAAACGACCAGGTGTCCTCTTGAGTCAAATTCTATTAAAACAGTAGGGCTATATTTGGAAGGTTAAGGCAAAGAATTCTGCGTCGGAACTCTCTCAAGCTTAACCTCAGACGTCTGTAGAGAAATTGTCAGGAAAACCTGTGAGTCCCAAAGGTTGTAACGGAATCCAGGTGTTTACGTTATGGGTAAATGGAACAAATGGTGACAAATGGCGCCAGTGCACCGATCCAACGTATTCGTCTGGTTCTGAATGCCTAAGCAATTTCTGTAAATTGCAGCAGCAGCGTAGATACGACTCTCTTGCATGCGGGCAATGGCAGGGGACGCGAAAA
>JAWQFJ010000476.1:72500-82500 GCA_034096865.1 Theodoxus fluviatilis
ATTCATTTCCATCATCATCATCATCATCATCATCATCATCATCATCATCATCATCATCATCATCATCATCATCATCATCATCATCATCATCATCATCACTCTCTCTCTCACTTTCTCACTCTCTCGTTCTCTCGCTTTCTCTCTCCACCGTTATAGAGTTACAAAACCAGTTGAATAATCTACATAAGGCATCAGAAGCTGTTGGTCTTGATGTTAACTATGAACAGACAAAAACCATGGTGTTTCGTAATGGCGGACACCTTGCTGAACATAAAAATTGTACTTGGGAACACACACGCTAGAGACTGTAAACTAATGTAGATATCTTGGGACTCTCTTTATACTACAGGACTCTCCTCTAACATGTTACAGTCAGATCTTGTACAGAGGGCAAGAGCCGGCTTGATAAAGATTAATAAGTGTCTTAGAAAACTTTCGTGTGTCTCTCCAGATGTATATTTCAAACTAGTTGATGCTCAGGTGCAACCTGTGTCATTGCACTCATCAGAATTGTGTGGTTTGAGTGATTGTTCGGTTGTTGAAGCCATCCATTTGCAGACCTTAAAACGATTTCTTAATGTACTCCCACAAGCGCCACATATGATTGTGTATGGTGATACGGGTAGACACCCCTTGTACATCAACGCTACAATTAGAGCAGTAAAATACTGGCTGAGAATATTAAAAATGGACCATTCGTGATATCCCCATAAAGCATATAAGACAATGGTACACTAGGGTGCTAGCGAAACCTGGGCAGAAAAGATGAAGTCAGTAGTGTATATATACGATTTTGGTACAGTGTGGGAAGAGCAAAACGTACCACGAGATAAATAATTTTGTAGAGAACTTAAAACACTCCTTTCAGGTGAATACAGTGGTATGTGGGTTGAATCTCTCATGAAAAGTTGCAGATACGATTTCTATAAATCCTTTTCGACTCTCTGGGACAGATAAGAATATTCATTTGCACTAGGGGAAAAAAGCATTTCGTGACGTGTATGTTCGTTTCTGCGCTGGATTCAGCGATCTGTTTAATCATAAATACAGGTATATAAATGAAGGTAATAGCAACGTATTCCTTTGTCCAGCCTGTTATGAATCTGAGGAGGATGAAAGAAATTTCTTATTCGAATGTCCATTGTACAAGGATTTGAGACAGAAATACTTTGGTAATTTGTACCACGGTGGTGAAATCAGTGTCCTGGCGCTCTTGTCAACACAGGACGTGAAATCTATACGACAGGTATCAATGTATCTATATTATGTATTTTAAAGAAGGAATGAAGCAGTCTGTATTGCACTGGCCAATGAGTCATACTATGTATAATCTAATTTGATGGGCCGGAGGCCTAACAATAAACTAATTTCGTTGGTTCGTTCGTTCTCTCTCTCTCTCTGTCTCTCTCGCTCTCTCTCTATCTCTCTCTCTCTCTCTGAAGTCTGAAGTCTGAAGTCTCTCTCTCTCTCTCTCTCTCTCTCTCTCTGAAGTCTGAAGTCTCTCTCTCTGTCTGTCTCTCTCTCTGTCTCTCTCTCTGTCTGTCTCTCTCTGTCTGTCTCTCTCTCTCTCTCTCTCTCTCTCTCTCTCTCTCTCTCTCTCTCTCTCTCTCTCTCTCTCTCTCTCTCTCTCTCTCTCTCCCCCCCCCACCCCTTTTAGCCGTCATTCAAGTTTAAAATTTCGACAAAATTGTTCTCTTGGCATTTTCGACTCAAGCGCAGACACAAATTTCATTTCGAAGGGATAAAAACGTTGTGTAAGCAGGTTCCTCGTCGCCGTTAAAATATTTAAATTTGGAATGTTTATACAAATCATTTATTCATTTCTGTCAAACGCCTTCCACTGCAAATGGAATCACTCGACTTGCTTTTTCATCAAGGAAATGGGCACTGCGTTTTGCATTTGTTTTCGCGTCCCATTACACGCGCAGGCTACGTAATTCGCGTAATATATCGACTTGCGAAATTTGTTTTTAGACGGGTTTTCATACTAATCAGCCATCGCTTTACTAAATGAAAATCCTCACTGAAATATAATTTATAGTGACAATACGAAAATGGAAGAAAATATTCATTCAAGGCCCCTACTGAAAACGCACAACGCTTATTGAGTACTAGCGATAGAAGCTCCAGGGTTTAACTCTTCAACGCAGGTGTTGTCCAGGTTTAGCCACTTCAGAGACACCATCTCCCTGATCCCGACAGCCTCTTCGACGCCTGATGGAACATATTGCTGGCTGATGTCATTAGCGTCAACTCACCCAGCCACTGGTGTTTAGGCTTGAAGCTACAACTGAACTCGCTACATACACCACATAGGTCAAGATTTTGATTTTTTCAACAGTGACTCTTTACTTACGCATACGGCTCAAACCGCTTTCCGCTTCACACTATATATTTTAGACGGGATTAAAGAGAAGCTCCTGTAGCACTATAACGGCTTTGCTTTGGCACGTCGTAGACGGAAAGCCAACACTCACGTAGAGGGGTAGGTGAATCACGGATGTTCATCAAGTACAGTCATTCACTTTACAACATAATACCTGACCATTATTTTCCCAACCATTCCTTCGTGGGAAAACCTCTATTGCAACCGTGGACTCTTGGCATCAGGGTGCTCCATGGTCAAGTGTAACCAACTCCCGACACGCGTAACAGAACCCAGGCCCCCCAAGGAGCACTGTGCTTGCTGGAGACGCGTCCAGCCAGCGCAGGGCTTGAGGGATCAATATCCCATTATGGGAGACCACGGACGAGTCGGAAAAAACCCTTCAGACTTCATAGCAAGGACCTTGATTGTATCTCGCGGCAGGATCAAAGGGGGGGGGGGGGTTAGAAACATGCGCCAGAGAGAGACAAAGGGGCAAGGCAGGCAAATTGCATTGGCTGTCGCCTCCTCTCACACTCCCCGGGAAAAGCGTGCTGCTTCTGCCTGGATGTCAGGTGCTCGCTCCGCCAGTTGCGTCCCCTTTCATCCCATTCCTTGTCTGGCTTCGTTCAACACGTGGCTGACGTGCTGTACCGTGGGCAGAGATGGAGAGTGTTGCAGCATCACCGCCTTTGTCCTCCTTCAGAAAGCTGGAAGACTGAATTCAAACTGATGCGGAACACCCAGTCTGACCAACGCGGAAGTCTCGACTCTAGGAAAGGGTCACAAGAAAGAAATGCGTGGTCTTTGCGTATAGTTCACGTTTCATGAATTCGATCAGAAACAACCTCAAACAGTGGGATGCTGCAGAGAAATGAATTATGGTACCAGTGTTAATCTGAAAATTACTTCAGGCACTGGATTTGCTCCACCAAAAAGACTACTGAGACATAATCAGTTTAGCTTTCGACGCCTTAGACTAACTTAGACTTAGTCCTCTTCGCTCCGGTCGGAGCATAGGGCCTTCACTGCAAGTCTCCACCTCTGTCTGTCTTGGGCTGCCTTCTTCGCCTCTCCCCAGGTCATCAAGACTGTCCTCAGCTCTGCTTGTAGGGTTCTTTTCCAGGTCAGTGCTGGTCTACCACGCTTCCGTTTACCCTGGTGACCTTGTGAATCCTGCGGTGAGGGAATATTTTCGACGGCTGAGGAAGCTATTTTTTGTGTCCATTTTTGGACTCGTGTTTCAAAACTTTAAGGAAACGTGCTTTAGTTTTAGATCTCAATACATCACTTCGGCATTCCCGATGACGCAATTAGATTGGAAAACTGCTGAGAGGGAAGTATCATGTCGACAAAGAATTGTGATAGGTTGTCAAAGATTCTCAAGACAATCATACTTTTGTCCCGGTTCGCGTATATGCAGCTGAACTGAATGGTCCAAAACTGCACATTAATGTGATCATGATGTATGTATGCCTTTGTGTGGGTGGGTGGTGTGAATGAGAGGGAGAGAGACAGACAGACAGACAGACAAGACAAGACAAGACAAGACAAGACAACACACACACACACACACACACACACACAGACACACACACAGACACACACACAGACACACACACAGACACACACACACAGACACACACACAGACACACACACAGACACACAGACACACAGACAGACAGACACACAGACAGACAGACACACAGACACACAGACACACACACAGACACACACACAGACACACAGACACACAGACAGACAGACACACAGACAGACAGACACACAGACAGACAGACAGACAGACAGACAGACAGACAGACAGACAGACAGACAGACAGACAGACAGACAGACAGATAAAGAGAAAGTTAAACTGAATTGAATTGAATGCTAATGAATGATGCACGCGTGTTTCAACTACTCAGAACAACCTTTGTAGTGGATAAATCACAAGTAATGCTTGGTCTTTCAAACCTTGATTGAAGTAGCCAAACATCCATAAGCCCCTCTGCGGCTTCTCTGCAAAACACTGGTATGATCTGTGAAGAGAACACTTAGAGGCGGCGTGCATCAGAGCCAGGATGAATCCCGAACAAGTATCCTGTTATGTTTTCTTTAGAATGGCCTTGAAGGGTTGGAAAGGTGCCAGCTGGTGGCAGGATAATCGCAAGAAGTTATCTTTTTACATGGCATATAAAATAGACTCTTCATCTTTTGTTCAGTAGTCAGTGTCATTTATCTGCCCCTAGTTAAGGTCTCGAATATTTGCCATGTATAGTAAAGCAAGTCATTGACAAACCGCATCAGCTGTGCAACAAAAGTAGCTATTGTGAGCTTGCACGTGTCTCTTCTAGATGGGAATGTTCAAAGATGCTGTATGTTTTTGCTACAACGAGAGCACTGTTGTTGAAAGTGTAGTGGCCTGGGGAATCCCATCGGAAGTCTCTGGATGTAATCTTGAGACTGGGGCCAACATAGGTGAAACGGGTCTACGTGGTCAAACATGAATTCTTCACAATTTTAAGTGATTTGATATGTCAACTGTAATGCCTCAAAGTAACAATGCCGTATACTGACGTTAAATCAAGTTTTTCTGTTGTTTGTTTTGCAAATCACGTGTCAGCTTGCTGTAATACATTTTTTCGATCGCGGTTGACTTTACCTCAGCACAAGTCTGTAACATTTTTTTACAATGGACATCACTGACAAACGCTTTTCAATGGTCACAACTCTAAACTGACTATGCATGAACACGAACAAAGTGGTTCTAGTGTGCAGACATGTTGTGTTGCGACTATCGTGCGAAGTTAGGTCCTGTTACCGCGTTGTAAGAGATTGTTCTTCTAGTAGTCGGACTTCAACATTTCTCGTTTGTGGGTTGCTGAATTGTGCGACCATAAACTGTCATAACATTGGCTCTACACAAAATATTTGCACGAGATAAACTGTTCTGGTGTCAGAAAGGAACAGAATGTCAAAAGATCACACGTTTTTTAAATGAAAGATTCTACCAAGTGAAAGGCTTTCCCAGGCTGCCACACGTTTATGCAGTCGTAAATAGTCAATGACAGTCAAAACAGTGAGGAAGAGCAGGAGCAGGATGAGCAGCAGGAACAAGAGCAGTGTACAGGAGGAACAGAAGGAAGAGCAAGTGGAACAAGAGGAAGAACGGGAGTAGCAGGAAGAGGACAAATGATATGAGCAGGGAGAAGAAGAAATAGATGTTAACGATATTTGGACTAAAATAGAACGTGGGGAAAATCCTAACAGTTTGGCTTGGCTCCGTGGCAAAATTCTAAAAGATAATCTGCATAAGACAAAAATTTAAATGGGGGCAAAGCTCATTTGACGTGCTCAGAATATCGCTCACTCCACTAAAATAGAAACATTAACTGAACTGAATTACGAGGGGATGGAAAAAAAGCATGATCAGTTTAAACTGCTATGGAGGGAGTGCAGCGATAAATATGTTCGCACGTTCTAACCTGATCTGTTTATTATCATACTCCGATCTTCAGTTACGCGTGCAGATATTTTACAAGGCGTGCTGAACATTTTTGATGAAATGGAAAACTGGCCAAGACGCAAGAAATGTTTTGATAAAAAGCTGTTGTTAGATGAAATCAGAATGATATATTTCAAGATATAAAATAACGCATCGAAAACCACTTGGATTAGACCTTGTGCAGTCACATATAAATGA
The DNA here is from genome assembly GCA_034096865.1 of Theodoxus fluviatilis. Classification (NCBI taxonomy): domain Eukaryota; kingdom Metazoa; phylum Mollusca; class Gastropoda; order Cycloneritida; family Neritidae; genus Theodoxus; species Theodoxus fluviatilis. The sequence continues at coordinate 78,571 of JAWQFJ010000476.1, forward strand.
AACACAACGGAAAAGAAATTATCGTGTCAACGCGTGACTCCACTTCAAGAGTGAAAAAAAAAGACACCAGTTTCGGGATGATCGTGGAATGATGTCCTGCTCAAATTGAAACCACACAATAATATTAAATAAGTGAATAAATAAAGGAATGGAGTTGTACCGCCAATCATCCTTTGTAGGTTATTTAAGGCCAACGACCAAAGTCACCAGAAGTGGTCAGAGAATGAATGCATGAATGAATGAATGAATGAATGAATGAGTTTTACGGCCTTTGTAGTCTATGTAAGGTCATTGACTACAAAATAAATAAATCTGGTTCGAGTAAGAGCAAGACAAAGGCTCCATTTCTCTAGTTACTCAATATCTACGAATAAAATAGCGAAATGCGGCAAGTCTAGTCTTAGCTCCAAACCTACAAGGGTACAAAACTATTGAGGACCTTGTGGAACATTTTCTGTTGTAAGATAAACAGCATACGAGATAAATTATTGTTTCTTAGGTAATTTTTAGTATCTGAAAAGATATACATATATATATATATATATATATATATATATATATATATATATATATATATATATATATATATATATACACACGAATGACCTCCAATATTTTCAGAGGCTACTGTTTTGTTCATGCAAAAGTACTTGCAGATATTCCAAACGAAAAACAAATTATACTCGGTTAAGATCAACCTGTGTGTATTTCAGAAACACATCAAAATACCATAAAATGCTTTTTTTTAAAATTATAAATAAGCAAGCAAAAAGGTTAGAAATGTTAAATGAAACACTCACGTCAAACGACCCAGTTCCTTGCAGCCAACAAAAACGCAAAGTGTAATCTAGAGGTTCTTATGGGACTTAATTACTGGCACTGCCTTATCTTTTTTAATTAAAAAAGAGACACAATGATAAACTTTCAATTTAAACTTATTTACAAAAGCATGCCCCAAAATAACCGTGTTATCATGAAATGTATGTCTCAGTCTACGAATACGGTCCAGTAGGGGAGCTGCTTTCTCTTTTCTCTTTTAGCGGTTTGACACCCAAAGCAAAACGTTGCATTCCTGTTTTAATGCGGGCCAATCCCAAACGACAGTTTTCTTAACTGAAAGCCGACTATTCACTTTTGAAACTACTGCGCAGATAATCGTCTGCTGCTTGCTCATGTTGTGCTCTGTCAAGCTTCGGGACTGCAACCTTCTGGTTGTCTTTTGCATGCACACATAAAGTGTGTAGATGAACAGGTGTCAGTTTTAATTTAATTCACGTTCCCAAACCCTGTAGGAATCTGCACGGATTATAAGTGTACTGCTGAATTTTAGTCATATGTGTTTTGTTTTACGCGTGATCATTTTATAAACACCATGACTTCATCAAGGACGTGAATGCCTTCAGGCTTGATGCTGACTTCTATACACAGGTACGTTGTTCTGTCCTTCCACTGTTTAGCAAACTGACGAAGGACTATGACCCAAAAATTTGCATTTCTCCATTAAACATCAGATTCCTTTGACCTCACGCAGACGTCTTGGCATCTTGCATTGCCCTCGGGCGTCCCCGGCCCATTTCTACATCAGGTCTTCTTATAATCCAGTCGAGAAAAACTGGAGCTTTCTTGGCTCTGCACGTCGAAAACGTGACGCTTTCCGAATACTTTTTCTGTCTCTCCGGTTCTGCATTTGGAGCTAGGGAATGTTAGTATGGGAATCAAACTTTACACCAACAGGGATTCCAAAACGAGATGCGTCTGAAGTATAAGTGCGTCAGTCTTCAACGTCTATACTGTTTCCAAGGAGACATAGCGCCTAATGCCTCTCCAGCCACTGGGGTCTCAGCTGCCCTCGCTGTGGCAGGGTACGTCTGTAACACGACAGAAATAGATGTGATAGTTATGGAGGCTCAGATGGAAGGGCGAGGGTGGAGAGAGGTTAAGAGGGGTGTGGTAAAAGGGGAGGGTGGGGGTTTGGAAGGAAAGATATGGAGACATTGGCTGACCTCAACATCCATATGTAAAAAACGCCATTCAGTCTCGGAGCCATATTGTTTTCAGCGCTATAGGAAAGAATTTTCTCATGGACGAAACCAAGTGTTCACGAGTACATCTAGCATGTAGGTCAGTGTGTGTGCGTATGAATGTTTCAGAGACATTGCGTGACAGTACACATGCTTTTACTTGGAGCATTGTGTGTGTGTGTGCGTGTGTGTGTGCGTGTGTGTGTGTGTGTGAGTGTGTGTGTGTGCGCGCGCGCGCGCGCGTGTGTGTGCATGTGTGTGTGCGCGTGTGTGTGTGCGCGCGCATGAGTGTGTGTATGTGTGTGTGTGTGCGAGTGTGTGTGTGTGTGTGTGTGTGTGTGTGTGTGTGTGCGAGTGTATGTGTGTGGTATGCGTGCGTGCGTGAGTGTGCGTGCGTATGTTGGCATCATGCAACAAAACAAATTACAGAGGTAGCACTCTTACTTAACATCGTAACTAAGCTTTATTGATAATATCGTTTATTTATACGCACATACCTTTCCTTGACAGGCAAGCTCATGGCGTTTACAATTTAAAGAATCAACACTCATACAACCGCTCAACATTACATTCCTACAAAAACTCACACATTATACATATAAACTAACGAGAAAAAACTCAGATCCAATACAACAAACTATACAATATACATAGTACTTGTAGACTAGGTCAATTAAGGTGAAGCAGCTTAGCGGGAAAGGCGGATCGGAAGAGGTGGGTCTTTAGAGCACTTTTGAACTGGGGCAGAGTGTCAGAATGACGGACTGAGAGAGGCAGACTATTCCAGGTTACAGGTCCAATATAGGAGAAGGCACGCTGTCCTTGAGTTTTCTTGTTACGGCTGGGTACCTTAAGCATTCTAGAGTCAGCAGCTGAGCGTAGAGATCTGGAGGGCGTGTAGACTGTAAGAATTTCTGTAAGAGCGTGTGGTGCGGTGTTGTTGATGGCCTTGAAGCACAAAGTAGCAAGTTTATAATCTATCCTCTGAGAGATGGGGAGCTAGTGAAGTGTATGTAGGAGTGGAGAGACATGGGTACGCTTGGGACATCGAAAAACTAGCCTAACAGCACAATTCTGAACTTTCTGGAGTTTGTTAAGCAGAGCGTCAGGGATGCCAGCGAGAAGAGAGTTTCCATAGTCGAGACGAGACAGAACAAGTGATGTGATGAGCGTTTTGGTGGCCTGCTGAGAAAGATAGTGACGAATGGTACTAATTTTCCTTAACTCGTAATATACTAAATGACAGACTTTGTTTACATGAGTTCTCATTGACATATCATCGGCAAACATGACGCCTAAATTTCTAACAGACTGCCAAAAGCCTGCGAGGGACAGACAGGAAAGAATAGACATACAGACCGGATTTACTCTACAATAGGGAGTCTACAAGACAGCCAACACCTAATTTCACATTCTAGGTTTGTGACAAAAGAAAAGCTCGTCTGTTTGGCTCATTGAGTTTAAACACCAAAGAGTATGGACGCGTATGTTCGTAAACAAATAGGCCTTACAAACATGTTCACACTAATAAACATTTAGTGTATTTATGACGCCGCAACGGACAGCCTATGCAAACACCTACACACCAATCACACCTGGTAAATATGTGTATAGTCATGTCCTCTTTACCCGAGCTCAGCAGGAATTCGCGTTTTGCAATTGTATTTGTCTTTTATCCGGCGAATATGCGGGGTGTTTCCCCTGACTCCTGCAGCACAAGTGGGAAAACAAGGTGAAACCTTCCTCTGGCTCAGTTCGCGAGACACAAAATAATTCAAGCCAGGCTAAGATAAAGGGAAAACTAGGCTTGATTTAATCCTTCTGAGAAAATTAATAATGAATCCACAGCCTCTTCGATGACGCTTACTTTGAACTGTACGAGGAACAAAACACACAGAGAGGAAGTTCA
>JAWQFJ010000476.1:87500-102099 GCA_034096865.1 Theodoxus fluviatilis
GAATAGACAAACGAAACAGATTATTAATGGAGTTAAACATAAAATCTGTTGAATGGATAAAATCAACAACAACAACAAGATCATAAAAACAACATAACATAATACAACAACATAAAATACAACAACATTAAAAGAACATAAAAAGATAACAACTGATTCACTTCCATGACCAATGTCTCTGGTTATAAATGTAACCAAAATGCCTTCTGGTCTGTTATGGGTTTTCGTGACGAATTTATAACATGTTAAAAAAATGACTGAATGGACAAAAAAATTAAACAGGCTAACTCATTTACAGCTATAGAATCTGGATAAAAATCAGTTGGTGGGGAAGTTTTCAGGGCATCCTCAATTTGACTACCTTTGTGGACACCACCCGCTCAAATTGGCCGCAGACATTTCGGAGGTAAATGTTCTCCTCGGACCTGTCTACCCCCTTCATCGGGAAAAGGGGTGGGTGTGGCAGCCATCTCCGCGAGCATTCGGAAGTGGCTGTGTACACCACAATGGTGGTTTGAAGGAGGTTGGCAGCCGCGAATATCTCTACATCCGACCCCCATGAACGGGGTCGGAGGGTGTTGTGAGCGAGATAATCACCTACATCTCCATCCACGTATGCAGAGAAAGCCTGGTGATTCCTGCATATGATGTTGATTATTTTTTCTCGGACAACCATGTGCTCGGCCTGGCTACCACATAAGTCAAGGCTTATGGCACGGTGCAGGCAGTTGCCATCCCCTACAATGTGTTGTAACTCCGAAGGGACCCCAAGATCTTGGGTTGGACACCGTTCGGGCAAAAACAAAGGGCCCGAAAGGCCCAATCTTGCACACTGGCGAACCCTTCATTCCACATTAGTGGGGTGAAAGGCTAGCGGCTGCCCCTCGTGTGCACCACAAAATTTTACTTTTTCTTCCCCGTCTTCCACGGAACTTCCTTCTTCCTCTCTTCCAATGCCACTGTCTCTTTAAAAATAATCTGAAACACGTGTCTGTTTTTTGGAATCCTCAATGTGGCGTAAGAGTATCTCTTTGGACCCATTGAAGCACTTGATCAGTTCCGTCTTTCCTGTCAGCATACAAAAGTTGCTTATGACCGTTGCGGACGCCATAGCCTCTCTTGATGACACCTGGGGCATTTCTTCGTCTTCTTCCTCTGAAGATGCATCGGAATCTGGGATTCTGGAAGTGCACGGTTCTGCTGATGCATCCGGTGCAGCTGTTGGATCCTCGGTGAGCACTTCCTCATCAACAGTGAAGTAATCAGATGGGGGGACGTTCCACTCCTAAAACAGGCGAAAAAGGAGCGGCTCCACTTCCTGCAGGTCTTTCTCAAGGCAGGGTTCTGAATCTGATGTTGTCTGGTCATCTGAGGAATGACGGAAGCCAGGGTTGCGAAAGCAGTGGGCAACGGTGTATGTAGTGACCTTTTCCCATGATTGCGTCGTTATGTGTATGGCATCAAGAAGAGTTGGCTGGTAGGTACCTCCTCCGCCCTCAGTGCAGGCGAGATGGTTCAAACACATGGACATCCTGTACTTCACTTTGAAATTGTGAATGATGCCCGCATCAAGTGGCTGGAGTTTCGATATCGCATTTGGCGGAAGGAACAGTACCTCGACTGCACGGAGATCAGGCAATTTGTGACTGGAACAGTTGTCCATCACGAGTAGGATCTTCCTATTTTGCCTTTCCATGTCTCTGTCAAACTGAATTAGCCAGGGTTCGAAGATTTCGTTTGTCATCCAAGCAGTTGCGTTGCTGTCATATTGCACAGGCAAACCTTTCTTGTCGTGTTTGAGGCATCTCGGATTCGCGTATTTGCCAATAAAGATTGGCTGACGCTTGTCTTCACACACACACACACACACACACACACACACACACACACACACACACACACACACATGCATCCATACATACACACACACACACACACACACACACACACACACACACACACACACACACACACACACACAGTCATTAACCCATTCACTCACACACACACACACACACACACACGCACGCACGCACGCACACACACACACACACACACACACACACACACACACACACACACACACTTTACTCAACTGTAGATATCTGAAGTTTCAGCAACTGTAACAATTGCATTTTCGGTAAATATGTGGATATATGTGGATTTCGGGAAATAAAGAATTAATGTCCGAAATCGCCACGAAATCCATTTGGATTTCGGAAATATGACCTTTTTTTTGCAAGTTCGAGTCGCTATGGAAGGAAAATTACCCTCACCACACTTTGGTGACTTGGGTCTACTTTCGTGTTCTTACAACCGGTCTTGCAACAACACATTTGTGCTGCTCGGGACCAGAGATTTGCTTTCATACAACCGGACTTTTATACATCCGATTTTCATACAACCGGAAAATTCTAAGTAATAACAAAGAGTAGCTTCTGCCGGGACCCTGCCTGCCCCTTTCATACATCCAGACTTTCATACATCCGGTGTTTTATACATCCGGTCTATACTGTATAGACAAGAGCGATCACGTGGCAAGGGGAGTTACCTCCCCTTTGCTGACGTGCTTCCTGCTGTGTCTAAAGCATTCGGATTGGCGGGGCAGGCAGTCACGTGTGGGTAAGATTTTTGCAAAATCTCTTTTCGAGGTCAAAAGGTCATATATCACTGGTTTGTCTACTGGTACAGTATGTGGGAAAACAGTAACAGTGGTGAGGCACAACAGTTTTGAGATCAAAGGGTGAGATGCCAAATGTGAAGTTACGCACTCGATCACTGTAATCTGACATCAGGGAATGGTGAACTTCATTACGCAACAGAAGATGTTATGAGTGCAGGGGTTAATTAAAATGACCAAGTGCTAGCACTCAAAGAACATTTGTGAAAACTAGTCAAATGTATGAATATACCACGTTTAAAAAGACAAAAAGCTCAAATCCACTAATCAACTATTAAAAGCAAAGCAGTAAACTGATAACAATTTTCAGTCTATTTCTCTGATGTAATTTCCCCCCTTTTATATAGTCTTGTAATCACCATGAGGCAACTATTCAAATGACATGGATGAAATTTAGCTCACACAAAAGAAACATCTGGCCACAGTGCACGTCCAAGCATAATTATAATGATGGTGCAGCATGAGAGCAGAAATCATGCTTGGTCAGTTTTCATGCAGTACTCAATTCCAAAAAAAAATTCAAACAAGAACTGCAGTATATGATTCTGACATATAAGTGTAGAAGCATGAAAGGGTCAGTCTGCATCATTTAGACTTGGATTCAAGAGAAAGATGTACTCTATCTTTTCCAGTGAAATAATCGGTCAGCAAAGCAAAAGTTAGTCCAAATATAGCACTGACAATACTAAATGCATCTTCACCAGATATCACATTGACCACACATATTCACAACATGCCTAGAACTACACATCACAGAGAAACATCTGAACCTCAAAATTAGTACCCAAAGCACCAAAACATGCCTCTTCAACATTCCTACACTAACATCTGCATGCCTAGTCACCCCCATAGCTACACAATGAATAACCACCTACATCCCCCGTATATCAAAGCTACACAGACCACTAACAAAAGCCAGTTTCTCTACAGTCAGCACTGACCATGCCGGGACAGGCGGCTGCCTCTCCGAGAGGAGGCCAGGCGAGAGTTGTCGGCAGACTTCATCAGGTGAGACAGACTGGCACTGCCCTGAGTCAGGTTGAAGTCCATAGAGCGGCTGCGCCTGTGTCGACTGGTGCCAGACACACCACTCACCTCTGTGGGGATACAGGCCACAGAGACATGCAGCAGGCGGGAATGGGCAGGCATGCAGACATAGAGGGTAAGAGCATTCAATTCCCATGCTCAGAAGAGGTTGGTAAGTTATTAAGAGAAAAATGCGTTTAGTGGGGACAGTAGATGAGAGGACATTCAAACAGCTCATAAAGGTTCATGATGCTGAAATGCTCTTCATCCTGAGAAAAAACATGCCATTCAAGGATACCTTGTCCCAATATGTTCATAAATATTTCTTTGTGTCCTCTGTTGCAAAATGGACACCTGCTGTAGAGGGATCCCCCCCCCCCCCCCCCCCCCCCCCCCCCAAGGTAACTAAGATATTCCTCACCATTAGCTTCAAAAACTCTGATGTCTTCTTGCTGGACATGTTCAGAATGCTCTGTCCATGGTAAAATTGCCAGGTGTTAAAAAGAAAAAAAACACACACACTCTATATTGTTCTGGTCAACACGCATGCACAGTTAGTAACGTAACATGTGCTACTAATGAAAAAAAAACATGCCCAAAATATTAATAAAAAACAAACGGGCAAAGAAAATTCTACATCCAAGAGAGAGAGGGTGTGTGTGTGTGTGTGTGTGTGTGTGTGTGTGTGTGTGTGTGCGTGTGTGTGTGTGTGTTAGACAAGGTACAGGAGGGGAGGGAGGAAATACAATATACCATGATAAGGAGGAATGGCTGACAGCTCTTCAATGTTGGACTGGGGTCGACTGTAGTTGGGCTCTAGCTCCGAGTCAGACAGGGTGTCGGTGTCAGGAGGCTCAAAGGCGCGAGTCCTGAGGGGATACCATGTCACAATGACAAAGAAGGCCAATTATCCTTGGAAGTCAAGACTGATTTCATCTTGTTAAAAGATACAAAATTAAAAATATTGGTACTATGACACTATTTACAATCTAAGAAGTACACCATCAACACTAATATTGAAAATAAAATCAGAAGATACTTTTAAACCAGAAGCAGTTATGAATATATCATGCATCATAAAAGAAACCAGATAAGAGTGTAAATGTTCTCTGAGAATGCATGACATGTTAAATAGCATTTAATTTGACAAATGAAAGCCACACACCTGCGGAAGTGAAAGTGATGCCTCAAAAGTATGAGTAGAGTAGACAAGACCTAGAATGAGAAGCAATGCTGCTATCCATTTGGAACTAAAACATCATCACTACAGACCTTGTCCTGTGGAGGCAAAGAAAGGAGACTCTCTTTCCCCGTACCTGGTACTCCTGTGCCTTCTGGGCGAGGAGTGCCTGACAGGGATGGAGTGAGAGGAGGTGGGCAGCTGCCTCTGAGTGGACAGCAGACTTCTAATGTCCTTCAGCAAGTTTCGAAGCTCCGACCCCATCTCCTGGTAGCCCTGATCTGCAGCCTGGCAACACAGAACAAGCAGATGTGTCAGTGGTGTTCAGAGGTAAAGAGAGGCAGACTGAAATGAATTAGGCATAAACACAGTTTTTGTTATTGGTTTGTAATTCAGGGTTCCTTGTAAAAATTAACATAATAAAATGTTATTCATACCACTGTAAACACTAAAAAATATACATCAAATTTCAAGTTTCAATATTACATATGAGGACATCACATGAAAGTAAACAACTGCTATGCCACAATAAAAAGAAAATTATCAAAATCATTATCATATTAAGTTGAGATTTACTTGGAGACCACATTTAGATGTAGAATATATATCCATAATCATTTAAATAGAAATCAAACATCTGCAATTACATCAACATTACATAAGCAGCACCCAAATATCCACTTTTCTTTTAAAGCTGTGGTCAGAAATCCAGAATTCCTTCACTGGCAAATGTCTTTAGTTACTAAAGCATCAAATAAAAACACTAAGAGTTAGTGCTGATCTAACTTCATCAATTACAATTCCAGGAAATGCCTCCTTTTATTTTTCTCATACTGTTCACAACATCAGCAGTCACTAGAGCAGTAATAACAGCATCCGTAATCACTTCAGGAGCAACAAACACCTGCAATTACTCCACAGCTTTTTAAAGACTCCAGATTACCTCAGGATCACTGAAAACATCCAAATGCCATAGCATCCATCAAACCTTTATGATTGCCATTCAAGGGAAACCTGCTGTTACTTCCACACCATTCAAAACATCAACAATACCTTTGGCAGCACTGAAACCATCAACCCACAACTACTGCAGCATTCATCAAACATCCACAATTACTTTTGCAGAATCAGAGCTCCTTGAATCATTTGGTCTCTCAGTATCAGCAGTGCGAAGTACAGGGGTGGCAGCAGTGCTGGTGGTGGTGGTGGTGGTGGGGGTGAGGTCAGTTGGTTGTGAGACAAGGTCCTCAGTTCGAAGCTCGCCCCCATCATGGGGTCGGAGGTCAGTGTGGTGTGTGAGGGTGATGGCAGGGAGGGCACTGGGGATGGTGGCACCACCAGACTGTTTCTTCCTGCTCTGAGCAGTCTGAGCCGCTTCCTGCCACACAACAAAAACAGACTCCGTGTCTGCTCCTTGGGAAAGCATGTGTTCAGGTGATGTGATGATAGATTTATACACATTCATTGGAACGCAGCAAAAAAATCCCTTGGGTAACATAACCAGATTGCCAAAATAATATTTATGGCGAAATGACGATTTGGATCTTTTTAAACTTATTGTTCCTTCAAGAAAGATTCCTAATTGCAATGGCTTGTGAAAAATAAAACAGATTATCCAAATTATGTCAATTATAGTAGGCCAAAACATTCTGAAATTCATAGCAACATCCTCCCCATGCATTTCACGCATTACCACACCTACTTTAATGATAGCGTTTTACATCCTATATCATCTGTTCTCCGAGTACTGCAAAACAAGTTCTTACAACTGTTACCAAACAAGCTGTTACCACAAATCATGACCAATTTTATCTGGAAGTGAGCATAATAACACAAGATCTGGTGAGAGAGTATTCATGCAACTACAGAATGCAGGAAAGACTAATACCTGGAGGTCCAGTTGGTGCTTTATCTTAAGTCGTGCAACTTCTTGCTCAAACTGTTCAATCTGAGCTTGTGATGTAGAAGATTTCAAAGTAGCCTGGGTTAGTGAGGAGAAGGAAAAAAACCCATCAGTTGTTTTGCTTATATAATGGAGCAGATACTAGTAAAGCAGGTTTATATTTGTATAATTCTGTCTTTTACAGATTCTGCATTTACATTTTCACCAAAAAAGTGTACATTTGTGTTACAAATAATATTGAACATTTTTTTGTTGAAGGTGCTAATTCTTCAGTATTTCACAAATCTAAACTATCAACTTTTCAATGGAAAGTTCTAGATTCCAGATGATGAATGAATATGTCTATTTGCAAAGGCATTTAAGAATAAATCAACAAAGTTCCCATAGTAGTGATATCATTTACACATTGTCTTAGGGTTTCAATATTCAATTTACACACAGGCAATACAATTTTAAAGTCAGTTTTAAATGGTTCGGGAAGCACAACTGATGATTTGCACAATGAAACAAGAAGGGCAAAGCCCATACGACTCACATGGTTGACCTTGACCTTTATATGACCTTGACCTTCAGGTGACCTTCAAGGTCAAGGTCAAACAACTAAACCTACCAATGACATCATACACAAAGAAATGCTTTACACATTTTTCCTACCAAAATACATGTGACCTTGACCCAAGGTCAAGGTCATCCAAGGTCATGCAACACAAAGCTGTTAATTCAAGACATAGGAAGCACAATGGTGCTTATTGGCACTTTCTACCATGAGATATAGTCACTTTTAGTGGTTCACTACCCCATTTTGGTCACATTTTATAAGGGTCAAAGTGACCTTGACCTTGATGATATGTGACCAAATGTGTCTCATGATGAAAGTATAACATGTGCCCCACATAATTATTAAGTTTGAAACAGTTATCTTACATAGTTCAGGGTCAAGGTCACTTCAAAATATGTATACAATCCAACTTTGAAGAGCTCCTGTGACCTTGACCTTGAAGCAAGGTCAACCAAACTGGTATCAAAAGATAGGGCTTGCTTTGACCTATATACCACTTGTAGCTAAGGTCGCCATTCTCAATAACGTGGGAGAAAATTGGGAAAATGTGAAAAATGACTGTTTTTGAGACCACATTTCTGGCTCCTGTGACCTTGACCTTGAAGCAAGGTCAAGTCACTATGTATGTTTCTTGAGGCCTTGTCATCATACACCATCATGCCACATTTGGTGTTGATAGACTTAATAGTCTCCGAGAAAAATCCAACGTTTAAGTTTTTTACGCCCGGACGGACAGACGGACGGACGGACGGACGACACGGCTGAGTACATAGACTCACTTTTGCTTCGCATGTGAGTCAAAAAGCAAAGAAACAAAAGCACACATCCTCAACCAACACACTATATATCATGAAGTATTTGTCAGACGAGCACAAGCTTAATATGCAAGAAGTTAGAGCAGGACAGAATCTACATGCACTTCTATGTTAAAAAGTCAAAAGTTTTTTCCCCCCTCTCCCAACCAACATCTTTCGCCTGAATGTTCTGTTTGAAAGCAAAAAACCAAATTAATAGTATTGGAGGGAGGGGGGAAGGGAGGGAGGGAGGGAGGGAGGAAGGGAGGGAGGAGGGGGGGGGAGAGCGTGGGGGAGGGGGGAGGGGGAAAAGGGGAGGGGAAGAGGGAGAGAGAGAGAGAGAGAGAGAGAGAGAGAGGTCTCAAAGCTATAGACAATGCGTATACACTACAATGTCAGCAATAATCATCAATACAGCATACCATTGGTCAACATAACATTCACAGAAATTCTGTTCAACTTCTTTCATGATGACCCACCAAATTCACTCTACAAGCAAACTAAAACTGTTATGTGGAGAGATTTCAAAGGTACAATAGTTCCACCTTTTCTGCATTTACAACTGCAGACTGCAAACTAATTTACTAAAGCAATTCCACCACAAAGCACCTAGAACCAAGTAGTATGATACACAAATGTAACATTTGGCCTGATTACCCTTTACTACTGAAAGAAATGATGCAAGCATACACAGAATGCAGGGCTATGTTAAACATCCTAAAGATGGAGCAAACATTCACCTTCTCTAGCTGCTCGGTGAGGCTGGCCAATCTGTCCTGGAGCTCCGAGTTCTGGGCCTGCATAGTGCCCAGCTGCTGGTTCAAGTGCTGTGTGTGCAACAAGGACTTGGCGAGGGAGCCCTTCAGGCTGTTCTTGTCCCGCTCTATGTAGCCCTTCTCCTGGAGAGTGCAATGAGTGCACAGGTTTGCAAGATTATCTTTGATGCTGACGTGAGAAGTAGAATTAAGAAAAGGAACACATTCCTTTTAGCTCCTCTCCTGTGGTTTAGATAGGGCCATTTACTTCCAAGGAAATTGTACAATCATCCATGCTTTTAAACAAAATACCTCAACACTTTTTAGATGACATTTTAGCATATTAACAGAAAGTCATTCAAAAAAGTACTTGAACACATATCAAGTTTCAAAAACGTTTTCTTCGTGCAGCCCTGCACATTTTCAGCACTGAGACTGAGGCCAAACTGCAGATTGGGACCTTACCTTGGCCAAAGACTCCAACTTCTCGGTGAGTTTTCGGACTTTGGTCTGGAGAGCGTCAATCTCTCCTCGTTTGGCAGTTACCTCCTTCTGCATTTTGTCAGCATATCGCACAGCTGAAACGCAAGGAAGTCATTGAAGGTTCCTGTCACAAAATGGGCAACTAGAAAGTGTAGCAAATGGAAATTTCAAATACCAAGCTACAATCATGCAGGGGACAGACAGGAAAAAACCTACACACAAACCCCAGACCTTTGGCAGGAAATGAATGCAACTTCTTTGCTAATAAGTACTTGGAGAGTAAGTAAAATGAGATATCTTGACATAAATCCTTTCTGCACAATACCGCTGATTTGTTTCAGCAGACAGGAGACAGCAACATTTATACCTTTGTGATCCACGGAATCCTTTGTCTTCAAAGTCTTCTGTGCAAGTTTAATATCCTGTTCAGCATCTTTAAAACAAAACCATATCAATGTTTCAGCATAAATACTTATGAAATATTCACAAAAGCATGAATCAACATATTCAATTCAAGTTACTAGGTAGATCTGAAAAGTCAATCAGTTCAATTAAAGCAATGTTGGATGCAAAATAATGCACAAAGAGTAAGAGAAATTACCAATGAAATCAAAATGCAACAAACACTCAACATTTGCTTTGAATTCTTAGTATCTTCATTCATTTTCTTAGATATATTCTTGGAAAAGATAACAAAGGCAAAGTATATCTCACCTTTAAGTTTAGCAACAAGTTTGGATATTTCTTTCTCATAAGCTGCCTTCTGCTTGGCAAGTTCCTTTTTGTAGTTTTCTTTGGAATCAGATATGTTGGCAACCTGGAAAATGAATACACCAAAGAAAACAAATGAGTAGGCAATATCATCAAGTTGTGCTCATGTGTTAGCATAGATGGATGGAGTTTTATGGCCTATGAGCCTCTGTAGGCTATTTGAGGCAATTGGTCGCCAAAAAATTATTTAAGATGGTTAGAGTAAGAGCAATTCAGGTAATGCTTTCTCTGGTTATTCTCCTCTTATGAATCACATAGGGAGATATGGTGGGTCTATTCTTACCCCCAACCCACAGGGGGATTAATTTGTTAGCAATTGCAGCAAAGTCTTTGATCAGACCAAGATGCTAGCTATCATGTACTCTTCATAAAAACAATGAGTCATGTGATCAAATTCATACTGAAATGGAGTCATAACTGCAAAACATAAATAGATTCTGCTGTGTTCAGGCTGCATATTATCTTTCAATTCGACTGAACTACCATTGAATGATGTAGATATTTATGCACATGCTCTGCAAGGTCAAATGCTTCTCAAGCTTTATTGAGTGCAAACTCTAGCCTACAAGTGCAATGTCCAGCAAAAAACGTAAAGCTTTTTTTATAACATAAACTAATTTCCCATGGCTTGACCATAGCTTTCTCTTCATTCAGACTTTTCAGCCTAACGGTCACAATGCTCATCCAAAAATGTGTAGTCTCAGTAGTCAATGCTAGAACTCAGGAAAGACTAAACTTTTAGCAACTGATAGAAATGTTTGATCCCCTGGGTCAAATCTGTTTTAAGATATTGCATAAGATTACATTGTAGATTGGGATGGCCGCAGGTGAATAATCAAATGCATGACCAGACTACCATTATAGTCAATTAAAAAATATGGTCATTATTAATTAGAAAGACATAGTCTTGCCAGCAAACAAGTTCCTAATACAGAGTGGACACCCTGTGCCAGTCAGCACACTGCAACAAGTGACAAACTTGTGGTCATGCCAGTCAGCACACTGCAACAAGTGACAAACTTGTGGTCATGCCAGTCAAAAAGAAGCAGTGGAGGGCCCATCCCATATTGTCTCCTGCCTCAGTGATCACTCCTATAATATCCAACATCACAATTGTGTGCATTATGACTTACCTACACCAAACCTCAAAATAACTACAACAAAAGACTCAAGCTTTATATATCTTTCCTAATTATTCAACAGATCGGGCCTTGGACCCATTGTCACTTGACAAGTGACAAAGGATCTACAACAAAAACATCTGCTACATTTACCTCATGCTAATGAGAGTATAGGCATTTACTTATAAAAGTCTTTCATTCACATTACATTGAGTCAATTGACAAGACATTCCTGCAATCACTTGATGTGCCGCTCCTCATGGTACTCCACCAAAACTGGTAACAGCAGCCATTCATGATCATTGAAGTCATAGCAAAGCAAATGCCAGCCCCCACCTCAAAGCGACTCTGTCGTAGCTCCTGGAAGAGGTTGTCCTTCTCAGCCTGCAAACACTCGGCCTCCTGGGCGCGGGCAGTAAGCATGGTGGTGAGGCGCCCACACTCGGCCTCCAGCTCCTCCACACGTGATTCCTGTCCCTGCAGCTTGCGTCCCAGTGCCTCCAGTGTGGACCTCGCTTCCTCCAGCCCTGCGTTCTTCTCCACCATGGCTGCCATCAGCTGCTCTCGCTCCTCCCGCAGACTCTCACTGGTTTGAGAGTTCAGCTGGGAACACAAAGCAACATGTGAAGCAGCTTTTGATGATGGCATCAATGCTGTCCGTTTCTTGTCTTCTTTTGCGTGAGAGTTCCACAATTCAAAAATGTGCATTTTGAATACTTGTATATTTTCAAGTTCATTTAATGCTGCAGATAATGCATACATAACCAAGAAGTATACATCTTTCACACACAAGTGTGGTTGCTGCTCAGGGTTTTATGGTATCCAGATTTTTACACCTCAAGAATGAAGGGACCCTGTGAGCTCATTAAATTTCATGAAATTATTACAAAATAACTAAATACATCACCTTTCTGTTTTGTACTTGCACTACAATTGTGATTTATTTTGTTATTTTGCAATTGTTTCATTAAACATTAATTAGCTCAAAGGGTTTCCCTTTGTCCCTTCTTTATCTAACCAAGAATTGTTATTAGGTCAGTCAAAAAATGCTGTTGTTAAAAATTTCCAGCCAGTACTGTCTGGAAAAATCCATAACATTTAAACTATGCCTGTTGGAGAATCTGGAACTTAAGTCTGGTCTATTCTATAAAATCTCATGCATTTTTCATCAAATCCAACAACATTGAAATTAAAGTGCAAGTATTTTCATCATGAGCATACAAGAAAATTTACCCTTCCTTCTGCATCTTATCTGGAATTACTTCTCCAGCCTATGCAAATTTCTGTCAACACCTTCCTTCACTGCGGACTACACACTGCCGGTGCCTACCTCCACCATGCGGGAGAGACTCTTGCAGTGCTGCTGGAGAGATTCCAGATTCCTCTCCCTCTCCTCCAGCTGTGCAGCCAGCCGCTCCCTGGCACTTCGCAGCTCTGAGATCTCGGTGCCCTTCTGCTCCACCAGGGTGAAGTAGTGCTGCCGCTCCTGGAGAGACATAGAAATGCTGTTCATGTGACGAGGGTGTAACATATGATTTTGTAATTTTTTAAGTTCACTGCAATGACAGTTCTAAAACTACAGGTTGAATTGAAGTTTCACATCTTCTCATGCTTATTTATTCCTTCTTTGAGATAATTTTAAAGTTTACAACAGAAGCTGCAAGAGTGATAAAGAATTCTCGTGAGATAGAATAAAACCATCAATAGAGCTCTGAAGAACTAACTTATACTCAGGACTAAATGTCATGTTTATTTAGAGAGAAAACTTCACACACACACACACACACACACACACACACACACACACACACACACACACACACACACACAAACACACACACACAAACACACACACAAACTCACACACACACAATACTCACACACGCACACACACACACACATACACACACACACACATACACACACAAACACACACACACACCACACACACACACACACATACCACAACATATACACACACATGCACAAACACAAACATTAACACAACACACAACACACACACACACACATACACACAAACACACACACACCACAACATATACACACACATGCACAAACACAAACATTAACACAACACACAACACACACACACACACACACATACACACAAACACACACACAGGCACGCACACACCTGAGCGACACGGTCCACATCACTCTTCCTGTCTCCAAGCAGGGTGGACAGGTGGCGCTTCTCTGAGTTGATGGCATCCATCTGTGTCCTCAGCGTCTCCAGCTTGTCTGTGAGTTCTCTGTTCTGCTGGCGGAGAGAGCCATTCTCAGACTTGGACAGTTCGAGTTCCACTGTCACCTTGTTGAACTTCTCAGTAAACGAGGCCACTTGAGCAGTCAGAGAGCGGATCTGGTCTGCATTCCGATCTCGCTCAAGTCGCTCCGCTGTGCTCACCTGCACAAGACAAAAGTCACCATTTACCATAAGGACAATAAAATATTGATCTTGGCATATTCATTATGATAATTAGCTCATCGTAAAGATCAAAATTCCTTAGAATGAAAAAATCCTTGTGGTGGAATCGTACATATAAATTAATCGTCCACAAAATTGTCCTGACCAAAACAACAACAAAATTCTAATTAGTGTCATAGCAAGACAGTATAACAAGCATCCTTTGGTCAACTTACACTGCCTCTTTGGAGCCAATTTTAGGTTTCGTCACTGAAATTCAATAAGAATATAAGACATAGTTGCTGAACTAAAGTATGCAAGATCTGGAAAATGTATCATATTTTTAATCACACATTTCATTTTCAAACAGTCAGCCCTTGAAAGTTTGCCAGATTATGATGCCATCAGCATAATTGTTACTGTGATACACAGATGTGTGATGCAGTCATGGAGAGGTGGTATACAGCCAGCCAGGCCTGACTGCATACTGGGCAGGACTTACTCGGTCCTGCATCTGGGAGGAGCACTCCTGCTTGACCACGTCCAGCATCTTCTCAAGCCGGGCCACGTCCTGCTGGCTGTTGGACAGCTGGTTCTCCAGGGACATCACCTGACAACACAAAAGCCAGTCTCAGTACAGAAGATGTATTGGCTTTATTTGGCTTTAGAAATATTGTTAGAGGGACACATTTCTTGTCTGAGTTTCCAATTTACATTACCCAACTGATAACTCCTCCACCAGCATTTGAAAGAGATAAATAGAATGGGGTGAAATTCACGAGGAACACCATTTCCTCTCTCCAGGCATATTCTGACTTGATGCCAGCTCACTACAGCATCAGAGAGTAAAGTTATTAATGCCTCATGAATAATTAATTGAAAGAAAAGGAATGCATGTT
>JAWQFJ010000476.1:102116-115879 GCA_034096865.1 Theodoxus fluviatilis
TCGCGTTCGTTTTGTGTAAGTGGTAGGGTGTCGCTCTTTCGGCGTCGGCGTTTTCTCTACCCCCCCCCCCCCCGAAAACAACGGGCGCCTGTACATGTGCGGATATTCCCCAGTGGGCGTGATGATGGACAATGGAGTCGACACTGCTGGGGCAGCTTAAGGTCGGGGCGCGGGGCGGAGTACGCGCTTCATTACGAAAACGCGTGCGCCGGTTCGTGCGTTCCTACTCGTTTTCTGCCTTGTCGTCCATTGCGCTTACGTCGGCTTATCGGTGTTTGTTCGCCTTGTGTAAATGAATTGTGCCTCGACCCCCACGCTGTTTCTAACACGGATTGAGGTGGCGTGTCGTTGTTATCAGGACTTGCGAGCAGACTGGCTTAGGTGTTTAGTTGCTTTGCGGTCGGCGCGTTTGATGCTTGGTGGCGCGTGTGTCCGACCTGTGTCTCACGGCGTCTCTGGTGTTTACACCGAGTGCCTGTGCATGGCGGAGCTTCCCCACTGCGGTTCGTGTGCGGGACAATGGAGTCGAACACGACGTGGGTAGCGTGAGGTCAGGGGCTTGAGGCAGTAGGAAGGGGGAGTACACGCTCCACTACTGATCCGCGTGCTCTCTACTCGTTTTCTGCTCCGCGTCGTCTACACGCCGATATGGCTTTGTGTGCGGCCCGCGGCTTTGCCTGTGCGGCGGGAACGTACTCTAGTTTCGCACACTTGCTGTTGCCGGTTTCCGTCATTGTTCGCTTTAGCTTATTGAATGGTCAGTGGCGTTGCTAACGGATTCGTTATTAGGCGCCCTGTACAACGCGGTTTCGTGTGCGAGGAATGGTCGTTTTCTCTGTGGTGCCAGCGGAATTTGGAACGCAATGGAGGTCTTCTCGAAGTCTGTACGAACGCAATGCTCTGCCTCGCACTCCTGCTTCGTTCCACGACATCGGTTTAGGGTGATGAACTGCGTGCCGCTGGGTGTCAGTGTGAACGCTTGTGTGTGCGTTTGGGTATTGGGCGCTTGCACGTTGGGGGGAGGAAGGAATTCTCGCTCATTATGAGTAGTGTTTCTGCTTTCATTTCTTCTCTTGCGTTCACGTGTCGGTGTTTGGCGTGCTTCCGCGGCGTTTCCTGTTTTGCATAGGTGGCGCTGCGGAGTTCGGTCTTCGCACGTTTTTGTTGTTAATGCCCACCACGCGGTCTGCTTAGACGGTAGACTCTGTGCCTGGGTCTGCAGTTGCGCTCTCTGCTGGTGTGGTAGGGGTGGGGTGGGGTTTCTAGCCCGCCCCCTCCCCTGTCCCGAGCATTTGGGAGAGGCGTTTGCTGTCTTCTCCTCTTCTGTTTCTTGCGGCGGGTCAGACCGCGGTTGTGTTTTGCTTTCAGCCCTTCGCACCACGTGTCCGGGATGTCGGGCCTGCTGGGCAGGTGGACTGCCTTGCCCAGTGTTCCGGTTCAGCTCTGCACACCACGTGTCGGCTGGTCGGATCAGCCTGGTCAGGCTGGGACCTGCCTTGCCCGGATTTGTGTTTCCTGTCCTCTGCTCCTGGACTGGTGTGCGTGCCATTCGGCTCGGCTGGAACGTTTCGTCAGCTGTGCCCTGTTCCCGCGCCCTCGGATGGTGCTGCACTGCGGCACTCTGACGACAGGCGTTCCCGCTCTCCCCACAGGTCGAGCTCAAGCGGGTACGTATTGGGGCCACGGCGGAGCGTTGATCCCGGCCATTCAGCTGACACTGTTTGGTCCGGTGAGCATGCCGCCCCCCGCCTCGGGCGGTCCCCTGTGCCCCGCCCTTGTGATTCCGAAAGGATGAACGGGGCGGCGCGGCACCCCCACCATGCTCCCGCGAGGTCGAGCTCTACGGTGGGGCCACGGCGGAGCGTTGATCCCGGCCATTCAGCTGACACTGTTTGGTCCGGTGAGCATGCCGCCCCCGCCTCGGGCGGTCCCCTGTGCCCCGCCCTTGTGATTCCGAAAGGATGAACGGGGCGGCGCGGCACCCCCACCATGCTCCCGCGAGGTCGAGCTCTACGGTGGGGCCACGGCGGAGCGTTGATCCCGGCCATTCAGCTGACACTGTTTGGTCCGGTGAGCATGCCGCCCCCCGCCTCGGGCGGTCCCCTGTGCCCCGCCCTTGTGATTCCGAAAGGATGAACGGGGCGGCGCGGCAACCCCCACCATGATACAGAGAGGTCGAGATCTACGGTGGGGCCACGGCGGAGCGTTGATCCCGGCCATTCAGCTGACACTGTCTGGTCCGGTGAGCATGCCGCCCCCCCCCCCCCCCCCCCGCCTCGTGCGGTCTCCTGTGCCCCGCCCCTGTGCTTCCGAAAGGTCAAACTGGGCGGTGCGGCGCGACCCCACCACGCTCCAGGAGGTCGAGCTCTACGGTGGGCCACGGCGGAGCTTTGATCCCGGCCATTCAGCCGACACCTGGTTGGTCCGGTGAGCATGCCGCCTCCCCCGACTCGGGCGGCCCCTGTCCCGCCCTGTGATTCCGTAAGGATGAACGGGGCGGTGTGGCTTCCCCACCACGCTCACGCGAGGTTGAGCCCTACGGTGGGGCCACGGCAGAGTGTTCATCCCGGCCTTTCAGCTGACACTGTCTGGTCCGGTGAGCATGCCGCCCCCGCCTCGTGCGCTCTCCTGTGCCCTGCCCCTGTGCTTCCGAAAGGTCGACCGGGGCAGTGCGGCACCCCTACCCGCTCCCGCGAGGTCGCGCTCTGCGGTGGGGCCTCGCGGTGTGTTGTTTCCGGCCATTCAGCTGACACTGTCTGGTCCGGTGTTCATGCCGCCCTCATTCCCGTGCGGTCTTCTGTGCCCGCCCCTGCGCTCCCGGCAGGTCGAGCAGGGCAGAGAGGCATTCCCACCATGCTCCCGCGGGGTCGAGCTCTGAGGTGGGGCTGCGGCAGAGCGTTGCTTCCGGACATTCAGCAGACGCTGTTTTGTCCGGTCAGCACGCCGCCCCCCCCCCCCTTCCTGTGCATGCCCATGTGCCCCACCCCCATGCTTCCGAAAGGTTGACGGGGGCGGGGAGGCAGGCATGCGGCTGTTTTCTTCTCTGACTCCAGGGTCATCGACTGTGTTTCTCCCGGCAGGGAGGCGAGTCTAGGACGACCAGATCAGAGCCCAGCGAGTTGGCACGCTCGGTCCTCGGACTGTGGCGCCACTGCGGCTGCGGAAGAGAGGTGGGACGTTGGGTCGGCAGACCAAGGTTCCTATCGCTCTGTCTGTGGACGGTTTCGGTGGGGACCGCTTGATGAGCAAGAGGTGCGGACGGTTCTCCGGTCTCGGGGGGACTGGGGACATCGGCGTTGGATCTGCTGCGGACGCATCGTCAACTCTTCCATTTTCACCAAGGTCGCCAGCAGTTGGCTATGTTGGTGAGAGGCAGGGGAGTTCGTTGGCAGATGTACCTGGATGTTTGGTTGGGTTTACATCGCTCGTCTCGGCGTTGTGCTCAGGACACGGGAACGGTTGTCCCACTGCACAGGGTCTTGGTTTTCAACTTTTCGTTGAAGAAGTCTGACTTCCTGCCGTCGTCTTCTTTCCAGTACCTCGGCATGCAGTTCGACTCTATCTTCTCCCCTTTTCGTCCGTTCGCGGACATGTTGCGATCGTTGTCAGAGCTACTCTCTCCCTTTCGTGGTGTGGAGTGCGCTCTCTTTCATCCTCTTCTCTGTGCTTGGCAAGATGGAGTTGATAGCTACCCTGTTGCCTTTGGCATGGGTCGCAAAACGGCCCCGTCAGAGACAGCTTGCTAGCCATTCCCGGTACGTTGGATGTGCTGGCGGATCATCTGAGGCGGAGGGGTCTTTTCTGCCTACAGAGTGGGCTGTAGTGCATCGGTGCTCGAGGGGGTGTGGTTTCGCTTGGGCAACCGATGGTGGATCTGTTTGCCAACTGCTTCAACACGCGTTGCCGGTTCTTCTCGCCTATGCACGATCCAAAGGCTCTCGGTCGGGATGCCTTTGCTAGGTTGTGAGCGGGCATGGAAGTCTTCGCTTTCCCTCCCACGCGCCTTCTTCCGAAGGTGTTGGCAGGGTCGCCTGGAGCGTTCTCCATCTCTCTGCGGGCACTCTCGTGCAACCTCGTTCGGGATTGGCCATCCGAGGGTTCACATGTGAAACTTTTCTGCTTGGCTTCTTTGGAACGCAGGTTCACTTGGCTTCCTGTTTCACTTTTAGTTTTCACATCGTATCACTGGAATCTTGTGTTTTCCAGTCTTTCTCTCCCGGTGTTTTGTCTGATGCATGCACTCATCTGTTTCCTGGCTTGAACTCAGTCCCGTCGTCTTCGGACGCGGAGGCTGTTTCTGCCCTTTCACGTAGTCACGCCGAGGTGTCTGGACATCCCTTTCCTGCTTGATACGCATTTTGTTCACGGATGCGTACAGAATGCGTGGCTTGATCCTACTGCTGGTGCCTCTCGGACTCATGAACTCCGCAAGGTTGCTACCTCTGTCGCGTTTGCCAAGAATGTCTCTTTGGCTCACCATATGAGGGCAGCTTTTTGGCGCAGTGACTGTGTTCACACGCCATTATCTGCGTGATGTTCAAGTTCGTCGTGTCAGCGACACTTTGGCTTCAGCAGGTTGGTTGTTGCGGGTTCAGCTCTTCGTGTTTGATGGTGAGTGGTTTATTTTTGGTTTGGTGTTATGCACAACCCGCCGCCCAGTGTTGGGCAATCATATCACTGGTTTGTCTACTGGTAAGTTGGAGGGAAAACTTGAAGAAATTTAAACTAATTTCTATGTTTTCCTGACATACTTACCAGTAGACAAATTACGGTCCCACCCACCTCCCCGTTTGTGCATTTGCTGGGTCTCAGCTTTTGTCAAAGAGATGGAACGTGCTCTGTCTGCGCTATTTATACTGGCGAGTGGTGACGCGGCGCACTGGGAGTTACCTCCCTTTGCTAGCGGCGTCCCTAGCGCCATGTCTCGACCAATCAGATTGGCCGTTGCAGGCAGGCACGTGTGGGTATGAAATTTGCAATTTCCTTTTTCGAGGTCAGAAGGTCGTATATCACTGGTTTGTCTACTGGTAAGTTGGAGGGAAAACATAGAAATTAGTTTAAATTTCTTCAAGTTTCACTCAATATCAATATTTGTTATGGGTTTGTAATTCAGAGTAATTCAAGATCAATAGTATTTCATATGAATTAACAAGCAGTCCCAATATCAGAATGTAGCTAAATGTAAGTGTGTGCACCCTATAAGTAATCAAAAAGTTATTCTTTCTTCCGGTTAAAATTTAAGAGTTTTCTTTTAAAAATTAACATAATAAAATGTTATTCATACCACTGTAAACACTAAAAAATATACATCAAATTTCAAGTTTCAATATTACATATGAGGACATCGCATTAAAGTAAACAACTGCTATGCCACAATAAAAAGAAAATTATCAAAATCATTATCATATTAAGTTGAGATTTACTTGGAGACCACATTTAGATGTAGAATATATATCCATAATCATTTAAATAGAAATCAAACATCTGCAATTACATCAACATTACATAAGCAGCACCCAAATATCCACTTTTCTTTTAAAGCTGTGGTCAGAAATCCAGAATTCCTTCACTGGCAAATGTCTTTAGTTACTAAAGCATCAAATAAAAACACTAAGAGTTAGTGCTGATCAAACTTCATCAATTACAATTCCAGGAAATGCCTCCTTTTATTTTTCTCATACTGTTCACAACATTAGCAGTCACTAGAGCAGTAATAACAGCATCCATAATCACTTCAGGAGGAACAAACACCTGCAATTACTCCACAGCTTTTTAAAGACTCCAGATTACCTCAGGATCACTGAAAACATCCAAATGCCATAGCATCCATCAAACCTTTATGATTGCCATTCAAGGGAAACCTGCTGTTACTTCCACACCATTCAAAACATCAACAATACCTTTGGCAGCACTGAAACCATCAACCCACAACTACTGCAGCATTCATCAAACATCCACAATTACTTTTGCAGAATCAGAGCTCCTTGAATCATTTGGTCTCTCAGTATCAGCAGTGCGAAGTACAGGGGTGGCAGCAGTGCTGGTGGTGGTGGTGGGGGTGAGGTCAGTTGGTTGTGAGACAAGGTCCTCAGTTCGAAGCTCGCCCCCATCATGGGGTCGGAGGTCAGTGTGGTGTGTGAGGGTGATGGCAGGGAGGGCACTGGGGATGGTGGCACCACCAGACTGTTTCTTCCTGCTCTGAGCAGTCTGAGCCGCTTCCTGCCACACAACAAAAACAGACTCCGTGTCTGCTCCTTGGGAAAGCATGTGTTCAGGTGATGTGATGATAGATTTATACACATTCATTGGAACGCAGCAAAAAAATCCCTTGGGTAACATAACCAGATTGCCAAAATAATCATAATGGCGAAATGACGATTTGGATCTTTTTAAACTTATTGTTCCTTCAAGAAAGATTCCTAATTGCAATGGCTTGTGAAAAATAAAACAGATTATCCAAATTATGTCAATTATAGTAGGCCAAAACATTCTGAAATTCATAGCAACATCCTCCCCATGCACTTCACGCATTACCACACCTACTTTAATGATAGCGTTTTACATCCTATATCATCTGTTCTCTGAGTACTGCAAAACAAGTTCTTACAACTGTTACCAAACAAGCTGTTACCACAAATCATGACCAATTTTATCTCGAAGTGAGCATAATAACACAAGATCTAATGAGAGAGTATTCATGCAACTACAGAATGCAGGAAAGACTAATACCTTGAGGTCCAGTTGGTGCTTTATCTTAAGTCGTGCAATTTCTTGCTCAAACTCTTCAATCTGAGCTTGTGATGTAGAAGATTTCAAAGTAGCCTGGGTTAGTGAGGAGAAGAAAAAACAACCCATCAGTTGTTTTGCCTATATAATGGAGCAGATACTAGTAATGCAGGTTTATATTTGTATAATTCTGTCTTTTACAGATTCTGCATTTACATTTTCACCCCCAAAAAAGTGTACATTTGTGTTACAAATAATATTGAACATTTTTTTGTTGAAGGTGCTAATTCTTCAGTATTTCACAAATCTAAACTCAACTTTTCAATGGAAAGTTCTAGATTCCAGATGATGAATGAACATGTCTATTTGCAAAGGCATTTAAGAATAAATCAACAAAGTTCACATAGTAGTGACATCATTTACACATTGTCTTAGGGTTTCAATATTCAATTTACACACAGGCAATACAATTTTAAAGTCAGTTTTAAATGGTTCGGGAAGCACAACTGATGATTTGCACAATGAAAAAAGCAAAGAAACAAAAGCACACATCCTCAACCAACAAACTATATATCATGAAGTATTTGTCAGACGTGCACAAGCTTAATATGCAAGAAGTTAGAGGAGGACAGAATCTACATGCACTTCTATGTTAAAAAGCCAAAAGTTTTTTCCCCCCTCTCCCAACCAACATCTTTCGCCTAAATGTTCTCTTTGAAAGCAAAAAAAACAACAAATAAATAGTATTGGAGGGAGGGGGGAAGGGAGGGAGGGAGGGAGGGAGGGAGGGAGGGAGGGAGGGGGAGGGAGGGGGGGAGGGGGGGGGGGGGGAAGCGTGGGGGAGGGGGGAGAGGGAGAGAGAGAGAGAGAGAGAGAGAGAGAGATAGAGAGAGAGAGAGAGAGAGAGAGAGAGAGAGAGAGAGAGAGAAGAGAAAGAGAAAGAGAGAGAGAGAGAGAGGTCTCAAAGCTATAGACAATGCGTATACACTACAATGTCAGCAATAATCATCAATAAAGCATACCATTGGTCAACATAACATTCACAGAAATTCTGTTCAACTTCTTTCATGATGACCCACCACATTCACTCTACAAGCAAACTAAAACTGTTATGTGGAGAGATTTCAAAGGTACAATAGTTCCACCTTTTCTGCATTTACAACTGCAGACTGCAAACTAATTTACTAAAGCAATTCCACCACAAAGCACCTAGAACCAAGTAGTATGATACACAAATGTAACATTTGGCCTGATTACCCTTTACTACTGAAAGAAATGATGCAAGCATACACAGAATGCAGGGCTATGTTAAACATCCTAAAGATGGAGCAAACATTCACCTTCTCTAGCTGCTCGGTGAGGCTGGCCAATCTGTCCTGGAGCTCCGAGTTCTGGGCCTGCATAGTGCCCAGCTGCTGGTTCAAGTGCTGTGTGTGCAACAAGGACTTGGCGAGGGAGCCCTTCAGGCTGTTCTTGTCCCGCTCTATGTAGCCCTTCTCCTGGAGAGTGCAATGAGTGCACAGGTTTGCAAGATATCTTTGATGCTGACGTGAGAAGTAGAATTAAGAAAGGAACACATTCCTTTTAGCTCCTCTCCTGTGGTTTAGATAGGGCCATTACTTCCAAGGAAATTGTACAATCATCCATGCTTTTAAACAAAATACCTCAAACACTTTTTAGATGACATTTTAGCATATTAACAGAAAGTCATTCAAAAAAGTACTTGAACACATATCAAGTTTCAAAAACGTTTTCTTCGTGCAGCCCTGCACATTTTCAGCACTGAGACTGAGGCCAAACTGCAGATTGGGACCTTACCTTGGCCAAAGACTCCAACTTCTCGGTGAGTTTTCGGACTTTGGTCTGGAGAGCGTCAATCTCTCCTCGTTTGGCAGTTACCTCCTTCTGCATTTTGTCAGCATATCGCACAGCTGAAACGCAAGGAAGTCATTGAAGGTTCCTGTCACAAAATGGGCAACTAGAAAGTGTAGCAAATGGAAATTTCAAATACCAAGCTACAATCATGCAGGGGACAGACAGGAAAAAACCTACACACAAACCCCAGACCTTTGGCAGGAAATGAATGCAACTTCTTTGCTAATAAGTACTTGGAGAGTAAGTAAAATGAGATATCTTGACATAAATCCTTTCTGCACAATACCGCTGATTTGTTTCAGCAGACAGGAGACAGCAACATTTATACCTTTGTGATCCACGGAATCCTTTGTCTTCAAAGTCTTCTGTGCAAGTTTAATATCCTGTTCAGCATCTTTAAAACAAAACCATATCAATGTTTCAGCATAAATACTTATGAAATATTCACAAAAGCATGAATCAACATATTCAATTCAAGTTACTAGGTAGATCTGAAAAGTCAATCAGTTCAATTAAAGCAATGTTGGATGCAAAATAATGCACAAAGAGTAAGAGAAATTACCAATGAAATCAAAATGCAACAAACACTCAACATTTGCTTTGAATTCTTAGTATCTTCATTCATTTTCTTAGATATATTCTTGGAAAAGATAACAAAGGCAAAGTATATCTCACCTTTAAGTTTAGCAACAAGTTTGGATATTTCTTTCTCATAAGCTGCCTTCTGCTTGGCAAGTTCCTTTTTGTAGTTTTCTTTGGAATCAGATATGTTGGCAACCTGGAAAATGAATACACCAAAGAAAACAAATGAGTAGGCAATATCATCAAGTTGTGCTCATGTGTTAGCATAGATGGATGGAGTTTTATGGCCTATGAGCCTCTGTAGGCTATTTGAGGCAATTGGTCGCCAAAAAATTATTTAAGATGGTTAGAGTAAGAGCAATTCAGGTAATGCTTTCTCTGGTTATTCTCCTCTTATGAATCACATAGGGAGATATGGTGGGTCTATTCTTACCCCCAACCCACAGGGGGATTAATTTGTTAGCAATTGCAGCAAAGTCTTTGATCAGACCAAGATGCTAGCTATCATGTACTCTTCATAAAAACAATGAGTCATGTGATCAAATTCATACTGAAATGGAGTCATAACTGCAAAACATAAATAGATTCTGCTGTGTTCAGGCTGCATATTATCTTTCAATTCGACTGAACTACCATTGAATGATGTAGATATTTATGCACATGCTCTGCAAGGTCAAATGCTTCTCAAGCTTTATTGAGTGCAAACTCTAGCCTACAAGTGCAATGTCCAGCAAAAAACGTAAAGCTTTTTTTATAACATAAACTAATTTCCCATGGCTTGACCATAGCTTTCTCTTCATTCAGACTTTTCAGCCTAACGGTCACAATGCTCATCCAAAATGTGTAGTCTCAGTAGTCAATGCTAGAACTCAGGAAAGACTAAACTTTTAGCAACTGATAGAAATGTTTGATCCCCTGGGTCAAATCTGTTTTAAGATATTGCATAAGATTACATTGTAGATTGGGATGGCCGCAGGTGAATAATCAAATGCATGACCAGACTACCATTATAGTCAATTAAAAAATATGGTCATTATTAATTAGAAAGACATAGTCTTGCCAGCAAACAAGTTCCTAATACAGAGTGGACACCCTGTGCCAGTCAGCACACTGCAACAAGTGACAAACTTGTGGTCATGCCAGTCAGCACACTGCAACAAGTGACAAACTTGTGGTCATGCCAGTCAAAAAGAAGCAGTGGAGGGCCCATCCCATATTGTCTCCTGCCTCAGTGATCACTCCTATAATATCCAACATCACAATTGTGTGCATTATGACTTACCTACACCAAACCTCAAAATAACTACAACAAAAGACTCAAGCTTTATATATCTTTCCTAATTATTCAACAGATCGGGCCTTGGACCCATTGTCACTTGACAAGTGACAAAGGATCTACAACAAAAACATCTGCTACATTTACCTCATGCTAATGAGAGTATAGGCATTTACTTATAAAAGTCTTTCATTCACATTACATTGAGTCAATTGACAAGACATTCCTGCAATCACTTGATGTGCCGCTCCTCATGGTACTCCACCAAAACTGGTAACAGCAGCCATTCATGATCATTGAAGTCATAGCAAAGCAAATGCCAGCCCCCACCTCAAAGCGACTCTGTCGTAGCTCCTGGAAGAGGTTGTCCTTCTCAGCCTGCAAACACTCGGCCTCCTGGGCGCGGGCAGTAAGCATGGTGGTGAGGCGCCCACACTCGGCCTCCAGCTCCTCCACACGTGATTCCTGTCCCTGCAGCTTGCGTCCCAGTGCCTCCAGTGTGGACCTCGCTTCCTCCAGCCCTGCGTTCTTCTCCACCATGGCTGCCATCAGCTGCTCTCGCTCCTCCCGCAGACTCTCACTGGTTTGAGAGTTCAGCTGGGAACACAAAGCAACATGTGAAGCAGCTTTTGATGATGGCATCAATGCTGTCCGTTTCTTGTCTTCTTTTGCGTGAGAGTTCCACAATTCAAAAATGTGCATTTTGAATACTTGTATATTTTCAAGTTCATTTAATGCTGCAGATAATGCATACATAACCAAGAAGTATACATATTTCACACACAAGTGTGGTTGCTGCTCAGGGTTTTATGGTATCCAGATTTTTACACCTCAAGAATGAAGGGACCCTGTGAGCTCATTAAATTTCATGAAATTATTACAAAATAACTAAATACATCACCTTTCTGTTTTGTACTTGCACTACAATTGTGATTTATTTTGTTATTTTGCAATTGTTTCATTAAACATTAATTAGCTCAAAGGGTTTCCCTTTGTCCCTTCTTTATCTAACCAAGAATTGTTATTAGGTCAGTCAAAAAATGCTGTTGTTAAAAATTTCCAGCCAGTACTGTCTGGAAAAATCCATAACATTTAAACTATGCCTGTTGGAGAATCTGGAACTTAAGTCTGGTCTATTCTATAAAATCTCATGCATTTTTCATCAAATCCAACAACATTGAAATTAAAGTGCAAGTATTTTCATCATGAGCATACAAGAAAATTTACCCTTCCTTCTGCATCTTATCTGGAATTACTTCTCCAGCCTATGCAAATTTCTGTCAACACCTTCCTTCACTGCGGACTACACACTGCCGGTGCCTACCTCCACCATGCGGGAGAGACTCTTGCAGTGCTGCTGGAGAGATTCCAGATTCCTCTCCCTCTCCTCCAGCTGTGCAGCCAGCCGCTCCCTGGCACTTCGCAGCTCTGAGATCTCGGTGCCCTTCTGCTCCACCAGGGTGAAGTAGTGCTGCCGCTCCTGGAGAGACATAGAAATGCTGTTCATGTGACGAGGGTGTAACATATGATTTTGTAATTTTTTAAGTTCACTGCAATGACAGTTCTAAAACTACAGGTTGAATTGAAGTTTCACATCTTCTCATGCTTATTTATTCCTTCTTTGAGATAATTTTAAAGTTTACAACAGAAGCTGCAAGAGTGATAAAGAATTCTCGTGAGATAGAATAAAACCATCAATAGAGCTCTGAAGAACTAACTTATACTCAGGACTAAATGTCATGTTTATTTAGAGAGAAAACTTCACACACACACACACACACACACACACACACACACACACACACACACACACACACACACACAAACACACACACACAAACACACACACAAACTCACACACACACAAACTCACACACGCACACACACACACACATACACACACACACACATACACACACAAACACACACACACACCACACACACACACACACATACCACAACATATACACACACATGCACAAACACAAACATTAACACAACACACAACACACACACACACACATACACACAAACACACACACACCACAACATATACACACACATGCACAAACACAAACATTAACACAACACACAACACACACACACACACACACATACACACAAACACACACACAGGCACGCACACACCTGAGCGACACGGTCCACATCACTCTTCCTGTCTCCAAGCAGGGTGGACAGGTGGCGCTTCTCTGAGTTGATGGCATCCATCTGTGTCCTCAGCGTCTCCAGCTTGTCTGTGAGTTCTCTGTTCTGCTGGCGGAGAGAGCCATTCTCAGACTTGGACAGTTCGAGTTCCACTGTCACCTTGTTGAACTTCTCAGTAAACGAGGCCACTTGAGCAGTCAGAGAGCGGATCTGGTCTGCATTCCGATCTCGCTCAAGTCGCTCCGCTGTGCTCACCTGCACAAGACAAAAGTCACCATTTACCATAAGGACAATAAAATATTGATCTTGGCATATTCATTATGATAATTAGCTCATCGTAAAGATCAAAATTCCTTAGAATGAAAAAATCCTTGTGGTGGAATCGTACATATAAATTAATCGTCCACAAAATTGTCCTGACCAAAACAACAACAAAATTCTAATTAGTGTCATAGCAAGACAGTATAACAAGCATCCTTTGGTCAACTTACACTGCCTCTTTGGAGCCAATTTTAGGTTTCGTCACTGAAATTCAATAAGAATATAAGACATAGTTGCTGAACTAAAGTATGCAAGATCTGGAAAATGTATCATATTTTTAATCACACATTTCATTTTCAAACAGTCAGCCCTTGAAAGTTTGCCAGATTATAGATGCCTCAGCATCATTGTTACTGTGCTACACAGATGTGTGCTGGCAGTCATGAGAGAGGTGGTATACAGCCTAGACCAGGCCGGACTGCCATACTGGCAGAGACTTTACTCGGTCCCTGCATCTGGGAGGAGCACTCCTGCGTTGACCCACGTCCAGCATCTTCTCAAGCCGGGCCACGTCCTGCTGGCTGTTGGCACGCTGGTTCTCCAGGGACATCACCTGAACAACACAAAAGCCCGTCTCAGTACAGGACGATGTAATTGGCTTTCATTTTGGCTTTAGAAATATTGTTTAGAGGGCCACAATTTTCTTGTCTGAGTTTCCAATTTACCATTACCCAACTGATAACTCCCTCCACCAGCATTTGAAAGAGAGTAAATAGAATTTGGGGGTGAAATTCACGAGGAACACCATTTCCTCTCTCCAGCATATTCTGACTTGATGCCATCTCACTACCAGCATCAGAGAGTAAAGTTATTAATG